>JAGDQP010030898.1:10954-22276 GCA_022664845.1 Lepisma saccharinum | reverse complement strand
GTATCTGGCGTGTCCTGAGCGCACCGCAAGAAAAATTAGTTGACCTTGCAGGGTAGAAGGAGCACCTTGAGCAACGCAATACTACTACTACTACTACTACTAATAATAATAATAATAATAATATGTTCATGCTTTAATAACTGCAAATTACGGAAACAGAACTGTAAGCTGCAACTTTTCATTAGCATAATCATGATGTTTAATTTGATTGAATAGTAAGATGCTCCTATCTTGCAAAGCAGCGAAATTTAATGACATTGAATCCTTACTTCGCACTTTATCCAGGCTTAGGACTGACTCTTTAACAAACTACAACGTACACTCAGTCAATTATAATCTGACCGTACTCTTTAGCAGCTCTTAGAAAGTTTAAGTCCAGAAATTGAGCGATGTGGCAACCTTGCAACAACATGAGTGATCACTCCGCGGGTTTTAATACAATGAGTGTATTAGTGTAGTTTTAGAGTACTTAACCTTTTTGAAGAAAATAATGTTTGTATATCTAGTCGTGATGTAGTGAAAAGTATGTGAATAAAAAGTAATTGGAACTATTAATTTGTTATTATTGGCCATAAAATAAATTACAGCGATGCTGTTACATCCGTAATCATTAGCGATGAAGTTTCGCTTATTCCCACTTGGGACGTTAAATACTGTTTTTGAAACTTTTAACAAATTATACAACATGGTTCTCAGAGTCTAACAAAATAATCGTCAATAGAAGATTAGCTCATAGATGCACGAAACACTGTAACTGAAACAACAACAAAAATCAGTTTTATATAACTTTTACTTTGCTTTTACTTCAGTAAGAGTTAAGCTTATTTGTCTACCTGGTATCTTCGTGGTCATGTGCGCTGAGTCGCTTTACTTCCTCCCCCCCTTTTCGTCCATAAAGGTGGCAACGCGAGTTCGAATCCCGAAACTTGCTCTTCTTTTCACACAAAGCTCCGTCATCAATGTTCGTATTGCATGGACATATTAACCTTATTCCTGTCAAATGCAAAGAAATCTGGCAACGATTACTATTCCTTTAGTAAAGGTTAACCATTTCAATGTTTAGTCTTGGTACGAAAGAAAAATTGTTACTTTTAACCCAAAATATAGTTATTCAAAATGGCAGACAGGGTTTCAACAACTTGCCATACACAATATACTTAAGTTAGAAGTATATGCATTATTCAGCGTAGCTATACAGAAAGGATCCTTATAATAGCGGTCCGTCCACCCATCCGTGTCCAAAAAATAAATTTCAGGAACTACAAGTCATATAAAGACAGTTCTGGTGTCGTTCGAAACGTCTTGACTAGCTCAAAACAACCAACACTTTCTTGAATGGCGCAGTGGGAGATTAAAAAAACAGTTTTTCAAAACCTTCCTTTCTGTTAGACGCATCTGCAACAAAATTGATATAAACATTCCGACAGAATAGAAAAATACTGCGGGTGACCTCGTCCGTCCCCAAGTTCTCAGTGTTGCCAAACTATTTTAAAAATATAATTTTTCAAATTTGTTTCATACTGTGGGACATTATCCACATCAAACTTGGCATAAATATTATTCGACACAAGATAAAAATATTGTGGGTGTCACCGTTCCCACGTACTCCAGTTGTCAGTGTTGCCAAAGAATTTCAAAATTCCATTTGACAATTTGTTTCCGTGCTGTTAGACATATCCTCACCAAATTTGGATTAAACATTATTTAACACAGTAAGCGTGTTTCCGTGTCAATGCACCGCAGTTGTTAGTGTTGCTAACCTATCTTATAAAAATGTGTATATTTGTGTGTCTAAGATGCTAACAATGAACCATCGGACTCTTCGCGATTGTTAGTAGAATAGCAGCCCTTACATGTTTTTATTTACTAGAACAAGCTGAACAACAGGGAATGAAAGAAATAAAAATATAAGAATTAGGGATGAGGCCATAGAGAAAGTAAACAAATTTAAATACTTGGGAGCATACGTAACCACCAAAAATGAGGTAAAAGAAATAAAAAGTAATTTAGTATCGGGGAACGCTTGTTTCTATTCAGTCCAGAAACTTCTAACCTGGCGATTAATATCAAGAAAGTTAAAATTGAAAATATATAGAACGGTTATTCCGCCGGTAATACTTTACGGTTGCGAAAGTTGGAGTACGACCCTAGCAGATGAACATAAATTACGTGTGTTTGAAAATAAGGTTTTGAGAAAGATATACCGTCCGAAACGCGACGAGATGACTGGAGAGTGGAGGAGACTGCATAATGAAGAACTCCACGGACTGTACGATTCACCAGATGTTGTAAAAATAATGAAATCGTGACGTCTAAGGTGGGCAGGCCATGTAGCTCGGATGAGGAAAAACGAATATTATATTCTATCCTGGTTGGAAGGCCGGATAGAAGGAGACCATTTTGAAAACTGAGACGTCGTTGGGAGGACAATATTAGAAGAGATCTTCGAGAAGTAGGTGTTCCTGATGAACACCGGCTTGATATTGCCGCAGATAGAATCCAATGGCGAACGTTTGTTACTGCGGCGATGAACTTGCAAGTTCCATAAGCCATAGAGTTAGTTAGTAGTTAGAACTGCACTCCAACTTTGTTAAAATATGTTTCAGTGCTAGACTTTTAGAAGCAGTTTTATAGCGGCCTACAACATCCACAGAGATAAATTAAGAAATGGGAATGGATGAAAATGAATAGCACACACTTAACAATCTTCATTGCGATACGTAAATTTTAATACGGATTCATTTTCTTTCTATATTTTGTATTCTAACTTCAAATAGATCATCATAGTTCATCACTTGAATTATTTATGACTAGCTGATTTGCCAGCCTGTTGGCGCGGGGTGAATAAAATATGTTGGCAACAGCCATCGGGACTGTCATCAATCAGCTTTGTTTGGGAGTGTTACCTAAGATAGCCGTTGTGAATGAATTGACTAAATTTGATCACTTGGAGGTAGTCAACCCATCGAACAACATTGTAGTGTGGGTTGCGGCGTGCTTTGCCTTTAAATTTTTCATTATTGTTATCACCGCCATTGGAATTCAATGGACAATTACCGGTAGATAGTCGATTATCTCTGAAGATCATTGTTTTAGAATGAAAGTGATATGATAGCTCCCCAGTCCGGTCCACTGATCATGTGCTAAAAATCATCCCAATCCGTCGGGCTCTTTTTTGCATGATGATGACGAAAACATAACCACTTTCAATTTTATACATAGAGAGATTGATTCTTTTTACATATTATTTGCACTTAAATTTGAATTTATTTATGGTCTCTAGTCATATGTGACTCAGGCCGGGATAAGGTAGAGGAGAGGATCAGGGAAGAGTCCGTCAGTGCCCAAGTTGATAAAGGGTACAATTCCGGCAATTTGCTTGGTGTAACTGAGGAGACATCACGGATAAACATCAGTCAGGATCAGGGATTATGTCAGGATTTTCAGTTTGGACGGGTGTAAAGTCAAAATTGGGAGGGTGTAAGTAGAGGTTTGCAACGGTTTATATCGATTTTGACCGCAAAGATGTTAAAGTTGGGGGGTGTTCTCGACGATTTAGGGGATGACACCCCCCGGGGGGCGGTCTGGCGGAATCAATGTACATCAGTTTTATACGCGTTGTTTTACAATGTACATCAGTTTTATACGCGGACGATACAACCATTATCTGCGATGGTAAAGAAATGGCTGAGATTAACAGGCTTTCTTCCTTCAACTTAAATTTAGTAAGGAAATGGTGCAAAAACAACGATCTTATTATCAATGACTCGAAAACAATATCTATTTGTTGCTCACTGAACAATGATTTGTCAGCTCAGACTAAATTTAAAAGTGCTAAATTGCTTGGGCTTTATTTGGACTCAAAATTAGTATGGTCCTATCATATTGAGAGTCTTTGTAAGGACTTAACAAAAAACTTATACTTGTTAAGACGACTTAAGTTTTTGGTACCTTATAATTACCTGTTGTATTCATATTATGCTTATGTACACTCTAAACTCTCTTCTGGTCTATTATTTTGGGGCAATGCATCCAATGTAGATGAAGCTTTTAAAGTACAAAAGGCTGCTGTAAGATGTATTGTAGGTTTGAATCCGAGAGAATCCTGTAGAGATGCATTCAAACACTTAAAAATTATGACTTTATCTTGTATGTATGTGTTTCAATGCCTTGTTTATATAAGAAGCAATATCGCACACTATAATTTAAGAGCAGACATTCATCAATATAACACTAGATATTCCAAGAATCTAAATATACCTAGGCTTAGACTAACGAAAACGTCTAATAGCTATATAAAGGTTGGAATAAAAATGTACAACTTATTGCCGGATAGTGTAAGATCTCTCAATATCTCACAATATAAACTTAAACTTAAAAAAGTATTGAAGGAAGGTGGAGATTATAATTTTCTTGAAATAGAAGACACTTTAAGAAATTTACATTAAAGGTTACGCTGATTATACTGGCTTGTTGTAAGATATCAGATTTCAATATGTGACTTGTATGAATATTTGTATGTTTTACTTGACTTTTCTATGCGTTTCAAATGTCAAAGAAAGAAAGAAACAATAAACAATAAACAATAAACAATAAACAATAAACAATAAACAATAAACAATAAACAATAAATAATCACTTGTCAGGATAGTCGATCGCTGGTCTTGATGGTTTATCATGCAGACAAGCTGTTTGCATTCATTTAGAGCAATTACATATTAATACATTAATAATATATGGAAAAAATAATTTGCATAAAGGTGATATGGGAACAAAATTTAAATGCATGTGTGTGTCAAAGTGGGATCTAAATTCAATGTCAAACCTGTTATTAATACCCAACATGTATGTAAGAATGAAACGTCTTTATTTTCTTTCAAATTCACATTTTGTAGTGCTATTTAGTTTTTTTTCTACATTTCACCTTGGTATATGACGATTCAGTGGTACTTTCACTTGAACATTTTTTTCATTTCACACATTCTTTTTAGAATATGATATAAGTGTTATTAGTTCATTCAACGCTTGAATGAATGAAGCTAATGTTATGATTTAAAATAAATAAATAAACAAATACTAGCTTGTTGAAAGTTTTGACGGAATTCCTTTCATTTGTTTTATTCAAATTATGTGTTTTAAAATAATCATACTACCACAGCTCCATCTCATATGCATTTCGACTACTTCCTGCAGTCATTATCAAGTGTACTTACTATCTAACTCTATGGCTTATGGAACTCGCAAGTTCATCGCCGCAGTAACAAACGTTCGCCATTGGATTCTATCCTGGGCTATATCAAGCCAGTTTTCATCACGAACACCTACTTCTCGAAGATCTCTTCTAATATTGTCCTCCCAACGACGTCTCCGTCTTCCCAATGGTCTCCTTCCATCCAGCCTTCCAACCAGGATATAATCTTTGTTTTTCCCCCATCCGAGCTATATGGCCTGCCCACCTTAGTCGTCGCGATGTCATTATCTTTACAACATCTGGTGAATCGTACAGTCCGTGGAGTCCTTCATTATGCAGTCTTCTCCACTCTCCAGTCATCTCGTCGCGTTTCGGCCCGCATATCTTTCTCAAAATCTTATTTTCAAATACACGTAATTTATGTTCATCTGCTAGGGTCGTACTCCAACTTTCGCAACCTTAAAGTATTACCGGCAGAATAACCGTTCTGTATATTTTCAATTTCCATTTCCTTGATATTAATCGCTATTTACAGTTAAAATAATTATGTATCTGTAATTTGTTAATTGTTATTCTCAAATTTTTGAATTTATGTTGTCAGACAATATTTATTTATTTTTTAGATTATTTTAATATTTTTTTAAAAATAAAAATATGTGGTTGAGTAAAATACAAAGTGGAACTTCTACAAACTTCCTTAACTAAAAGAATTGTTTACATACAAAACTAATTTTATATGGGTTAGATCCTACATACCGTATCTCCTGTAGTTATAATGCGGTGTCCATTGATAGGAAATCTCAGTTCACATTACCCATGTCGTTCTGGTTTGGACAGCCTTGAAATAAGGTCATAAGGGTAAAAAAAACCACTGTCGTTTGACGGTCACCCGCTAGTCACACAGACGTATCATCGGTAGACCTATTGCTGCATGAGCTTTACTTCCATGGCCGTCGATAATCCACCAGACGGAGAAAACACTATGGTCAAGTGGGATGCATACAGAGGCCACAAGACCACAAAGTCTTTGTTATTGGATACATTTGTATTGATGCTTCATTTTACTCTGGACCTACAACATACCATAGAACCAGATATGTATTATTTCCGACAGCAACGTGTGGTTAGGGCGGAGTGAGACCGTGCATCAACTCACCTTACAAAATCACCAAAAAAATTTAATCCATATAGCCCTATGGTCACTCACTGATTCACTGACTCAATGACTCACTGATTCACTGACTCATCATCAATATTCACAGGCCAAACTACTAGAGCTAGAAACACCAAATTTGGTATGAAGGTGTAGGACTATCATTAGGTAAAGGTAAAATTCCGACATTTTGAAAAAGTAGCTTTCTTGGATCCAAAATGGCCGCCAAAGCCATTGTTGTATAGAATACACAGCCTAAACGGCTGGGGCTAGCGAGATCTATTTTCTACACCGTTTGAGCTAGAGATACGAAATTTGGTATGCACGTGTATGACCAAGCGTAGTTTAGAAAAATATTACAAAATGTTGAAAAAGTCGCCATCTTGGATCAAAAATAGCCGCCAAAGCCATTGTTATATAGAATACAAAGCCTAAACCACTGGAGCTACTGAAATGAAATTTGGTATAAAGGTACATTATTACTAGTTGGTTAGTAAAATATTACACAGTGTATCCAAAGACGTTATCTTGGATCCAAAATGGCGGACTTAAAAATCCATTTTCGACACCGTTTGAGCTAGAGATACGAAATTTGGCATAAAGGTGCACTGTGACGAGTAGTTTAGGAAAATATTACAACATTTTGGAAAAGTATCCACCTTGGATTCAAAATGGGCGCCCGAAAACCCATTTTCCATAGCGTTTGAGCTAGATAAATGAAATTTTACATGAAGGTGTACCATCACAAGTAGATCACGATAATATAAGAAAACGTTCAAAAAGTCGTCAACTTGGATCCAAAATGGCCCGCCAAAAACCGAATTTCCAAACCATTGAAGTTAATGAAACGAAATTTTGTATGAAGGTGTATGACCAAGAGTAGGTAACAATAAATGGGGCAAACCTCACCTTTGGCGGCGCAGCAAAGCGAGTACAAAAATATACAACTTGAATCTATTATATCATTAGTGTATCTCACTAGTATGACTTCCCCTGACAAAAATTGCTCAGTCCGTACAGCAGAGCCCGATTAAAGAGGGCTAAAAGGGTTACAGCCTAGGACCCCCATTGCCTCATGGACCCTGCCAAAGTAAATTACTCTTACGACCACAAGGGATATGAACAAGGGGTGCTAATAGAGTCAACATCCCAGGGCCTACAAATAGCTTAATCCATCACTACTATAGAGTAAATAAACGGAGTAAAAGTGTTACCTGAAAATAATGTAGTTTGGTTCTGGATGAAGAATAGTTTCCTGAGAACGAATGTCTTGTAAACTACTCCCAAATAACATTGAATTACGTCCTTTGTGCATTGTTCCCAACACAAGATTAGGACTTCCATTTAAGTAAAGGAAGGAAATGGATCATTGTACCTTGCTTCTTTCTTTTAAGATTGCGCTGTTTGTTCCTGAAACCCAAATTGTCTGCAACTGTCAATATGTCAAGTGTATCTTCCATTTCTCTTCTAATTCAAATAACTTACAACACCTCTCTATCCACATCTACTGATACATCGCCTGACGTATATAACAAAAATTATGCACCACACGATGCGCAGATGTAAGTATAAAAAGTTAAAAATGGATATAACTTATTTTGCACCAAACCGTCTTTTTAATATAAGTTATTTTGCACCAAATGAAAATTTCTTTCATTCTGTAAACTTGCGTTTATAACTTTTTTCTGCACAAAATATTGTAGTTTCATGTGTAAAACATTATGCAATGATAGCGAGAACTCATTTTTCTTTTCAAAACTTGGATTTAACTTGTTTTACATTTACGATCTTTAAATGAGATGCTTTAGAAGTTTGATATCAGAGAAATGACTAGGTATGAACGTAGAAGACTATAATAGAATAAAATACGTGGTGGATCAGCATATTTCATATGATATATGCCAATTAGAAACGAAGTTCATTTTTGTAATATTACCAATATAACTATATGGTGAGTGGTACTGGTTTGAGATGTTTATTTCCCGGGAAGGAGGTGTTCACAATTCAGAAGTATATGAACTTCATCTTCTCTTTCTCAGGTTTAAATTGAATATTTGTAAAATATTCACTAGCTCCAATATAAGAACTTCCACACAACAAAAAAATGAAAACGTAATTTTTAGTTTCCTAGAAAACACAGTGTTAAACAAACCAAAAAAATGTATTGAATAATTTCTTAAATATAATGTGATTAATAAGTACGATAAGATAAGATAAAATGAATTTTATGGGCGGTAACAGCACTATGGCTTACGCCCATCCCGACTAATAAGTACGAGGAGCTCACTATACAAATCACTCATCCTCTGAAGCAGAGGAACTAGTATCAGAGGTATATCAAAAAATGGAAGGGGAAAAGTTGAAGAAAATTAGAATTACTTTATATAAGCTTTTTCAACTTGTAAGCTATGAACTAAAGCAGCTTGTATTTAACAACACTTCATTTCTTAAGAATTCAATTGCATAAGAAAGAACTGTTTTTTATTTAAATTTATATTTATTATAATGCATTTCTGTGTCAAGTAAACTTTAAAAGAGAAATGTTTGGGCTGCGAATATCTGCGCAAGAACTCTTAACGCCCTTGTTCTATTTCATCTTTTAGATATGAAATTAAGAAAGTATTATTTTCTTCTGTCAATATTTTGTGCATGATCTTGCTTCATATTTGTACTTTGAAAATTATACCATGCCGTGTTACTACTTCTTTTAGTGTTTAAAAACTACAATTGTCAATAGCTCCATTCTTTATTAGTGAAAATATGGTGTTCTTGCAGAGAATTTCTTAATTCAATTTATGGAGAAAATGAGAGGAAAAGAGGAGTCTTGTCATGATACGAGAAAGCGAAGGACCGAAAGAAATCAGACTCTGTCGGAGGCTAAGAAGAAACGTGTTTTCCTTTGCTGTTAGTCAGTTTGAGCTCTCATCAGTCGCAAAGCCATCATCCCCATTTTCATGCTTGAGTGGTTCTGCTAGTTCTCAGTCAAACGAACTCGGAAGTTCATTTAAAAACGCCCAGCCTTGAAGTTCGTAGTATTCCATTAAGCAGACTTACCTGCTCAAAATCTGCCGCTACCTGCTAATCCTTACACTGCTGAATGGACTTTAGGTTACTCAAGAAACCATTGAAGCTTCATAATTAGTATGATATCATTAAGAAACAGAATACGTAGAGTTTCCTATCCTCTTAGACTCGTTACATAAGTCTTTATACATTTTGTAGTGTAGAACCATCTTATGCAGTAATCATTGTTTTACATATCAAGCTAAGGTTTCTTTCTTAAGACAACGTGTTGGCTCGTGGAGATAATAGTGAGTGTAGAATACATTTTAAAATGTTATTGATACGTAAAAGCGAAAGTAAATTTCATAACTATCAGGTTTGGTGTTTAAATATATTATTTTTTTGCATAGTACACATTAATTGAACCCACCAGTGTTAAAAGGAACTAAGTCAAAAAAACATTTATTTCGTTTTTTTTTTTTCTTGAATCTATGCAAGACATCATATATTTTCGTACTATGTGAAAACAACCTACGGATAACCTTTCGATCACAATA
This sequence comes from Lepisma saccharinum, assembly GCA_022664845.1. Lineage (NCBI taxonomy): Eukaryota > Metazoa > Arthropoda > Insecta > Zygentoma > Lepismatidae > Lepisma > Lepisma saccharinum. The sequence continues at coordinate 12,372 of JAGDQP010030898.1, read as the reverse complement.
ATTCTGTACAATCAGATTTACAGTGCGTGTAAAAACGCACAAAGTCATTGACTTGATTCCATTTAACGAAGTACCTGGTTATAATGTTTTGATTCATTGATGAACGCGATGTCTGAATTAAATCCAGATGTTGTCAGTAGATAGCAGCTGTGTATGTGCCTAATGATTATGTGAATGTTGATTCTGAAGTTGTACAAAAATATGTATTATATTTGTTCTTTCGATTGTCGAATCGTTCGGGAACTTAAATGTGTTCATAAAATTTAGAACTTTATTTAGCCGTTGCTCTGTGGTGTCCAGGTCCTGTTCTCATAGTTCTTTTGTTAATGTACTGCTTAAAATAACACAATAAATATTGCTAATTATATCCCCAACTTCTGCGTCAAATTCATTATTTTTCTACTTGAAAAAGTATAGTCTTGTAAAGTATTTATTAGCGCTGAGAAGAGACAAGATTTAGAAAGAATCTATCAATATGTATGCCACATCCCTGACTCAAAATACTTTTATGATGAAATACTGGCTTGGCTAAAAGAGTACAAGCTCAAGAAGGTGTAAAGTTTCAACCAGAAACATGTTATATTTTGTTACAAAGCACAAATAGCATTATTTTGTTATATACCAGGTATATGAGCTTAAATCTGCTGGTTTGTAGTCAGCAAAACACATGGTGTGTTCATAGAAAGCACAAAGCAAGTTATTCAGAGTACTTTCCCTCGCTAGCTACACATTTTGCCCACTTCTCGGGCAATTTGTTGATACCACGCCAAAAAAAGTCCTGTTCTTTCGAGACAAACCACTCATCAAGCCATTTTCGGACGTCTGCATACGTTGAAGTGCTGCTCAGCGAGGGCGTGGCCCATCGACGCAAACAGATGGTAGTCTGTAGGGAACAGGTCTGGTGAATAAGCGGGATGGGGTAGCACCTCCCACTTAAGTGTCTCCAAGTAGTTTTGGACCACTTTTGACGTGTGCGATGGGGCGTTGTCGTGGAGGAATATCAGCTTGTCATGTCTTTGTTGATACTCCGGCCTTTTTTCACACAGAGAACGGTGCACGTTGATCAGTTGTTGGTCGTAGCGGTGGGCATTGACAGTTTGACCCGGTTGCAACAGCTCAAAGTAGACGATACCCTGTTGATCCCACCAATCACACAGCATCGTCTTCCGCCCGAAGCGATTTGGTCTCGAGGAAGATGTTGATGGTTGGCCGAGATCAACCCACGATTTCTGGCGTTTCGGATTCGCGAAATATATCCACTTTTCATCGCCCGTCAGAATCCGATGCAGGAACGACTTTCTTCTTTGTCTGGCGAGCAACATTTCGCATGTGTGTTGGCGTGTCTCCAGCTGCCGATCGGTCAATTCATGCGGCACCCATTTTCCGATCTTCTGAACCTTTCCTATGGCACGTAGACG
>JAGDQP010030897.1:0-22277 GCA_022664845.1 Lepisma saccharinum | reverse complement strand
TGAGCTCCTGCGTAGCCTAGTCGGTAGCGCGCTCGACTTCAGTGCGAGCGGTCCCGGGTTCGATTGCCGGTGGGGGCTAAAAAATTTCGGTGTTGACCTAGCATCGTGAGGACAATTGGGGAGCAGCTGTGAATAAAATATAGTGGCGATCACAGTGAAAGCTTCGGCTCTCCTCTCCCAACCCGTCTGGTCAGTGTGGGAGCAGTAGACCAACTCCTCCCTTCGGGGAGAGGCCTCATCCAGTAGTGGATTGAATATGGCTGTGATTTATTATATATATATATATTAGAGAGAGATAGAGAGAGTGGTTCAGCACATCAAACAAGAAATACGTTAATTTCAATATGGGTAGAAATCCGCTTCGTTTCCTAGATACAGAGGGTTCAACTTGAGGCCCAAAATGGAGTTGTTGTGCAATAGTAAACAAAATTAATATATATTCATAAATAACAAAGGATAAAGTAAAACTACGTTCTGGGGAATTGATTTGTATCAATAGGGTAGACATCAGAATTTAACATGAGAAGTCATCGTTGAAAGCGATTTATTCTTTTTAAGATCACTATTTCAGTTTATTAGATATTATTATTCACTAGTTAAAATAAACACCATATCTGGAACGTAGAATTATTAGTTACAAAATATGCATAATGTATGAGATAGTGTCAAATATTTTGAACTCATAATTGGCAACACTTCAATCTGCGCTTCACGTCTAATGTTTATGATCAGTTGATTACTAGCTAATGCAGGTTACGGATAAGATACAAAACAAGTTCCGCAAACATAATTTTAGTTTACCATTTTAAATTTATTCATTTTATTTGCCACAGAAACAAATCAATTTTAGATTCGAATTGGAACCACGTGTCCGGGAAACCAGGCGGATCTTTGTACCTGTTGAAAATATTTATTTTTCTTGATTCGATATGAGTAATCACCTTCCAAAGTTTGTCTTTAGAAATTAGAAGCATCCTGTACATAAAGCCAATACATTTTTATGAAGCTTATTCCGTGAAAATAACCATCAAGAATAATTACGGGGAGATTTAATTCAAAATTTCTTTGTCATACAGAACGATTCTTCATATAAACCACTTACCAAAACGTCCTATAACCTCACAAGTTGAAACATTGTGGTGCTTATTAATACAAAGCAGTAAATTTCTCGGAAAGCTGAAGTCTATTAATTACAAGATCTCTTTTATTGATTTTCGTTCTTTGACATTGATTTTGAAGACAGATTTTGATCATCTAGAAACGTATGCAGTTGAATTCACCATAAAAGTAATTTGTAATTTGCAGTTCTTTAATAACAGACGAGATATTGTTATTAGCATCTCTTATAAAAGCAGCTATACAATTAGTAGAACGACGTAATATTTCCGAGATCTTTTCTCCATAATGATTGCACATATCACTGTAAAACTAGAGAAAGGCAAGATAATAAAAAAAGTAAAAACAAGAAAAAAAAAAGATTTCGTACGGAAACAGCTACAACACTTTCACATATATACGTTTCCACACTAGTACATTTTTATGCGTAATTTATGCTCAATATTTCAACAGCAAATTGCAGTTGCATGTTGCGTGCGTTCCAATTGTAAGTCTTATCGTAATTAAATAACTTGGAAAGCAGAATGTTTTAATTATATAGTGAGATAACATAAATGCTCATGATGTTGCTCCTTTACATTTTTTCTCAAAAAGAAAAAAAGTATTAAACAAGAATTAAAGACATATACTTTCCTGAAACAAATCGTACTAAAAAGTAAAAAAAAAAATATAATTTTAATTATGCATAATTAAAAAGAAAAGCATGGGGCGCGCTTTCATATATAGTCACTTTATAAATTCTTGAATTGACATGCCCCTTGCATTCCATTTTAGTTATTCATAAACAAAATTACTTTTTTACCTTTTAGTATGAATTGTTTAAAACTAGTATATCCCGTCACCGAGATAAAGACGTTATTTTCAATTGAAAGTGAATGAGCTAAGCTAATGAGGACTTTTTAAAAACATTCTCTTATATTGTCGTGATCTATTCGTGATGGTACACCTTGATACCAAATTTCACTTCTCTAGCTTGAACGGTGTGGAAAATGACATTTTGGCAACCATTTGGAATCCAAGATGGCGACTTTTCCCAAATATTGAAATATTTTCCTAAACTACTCTTCGTAACACACCTTTGTGCAAACTTTCGTATCTCTAGCTCAAACGGTGTGGAAGATGAATTTTTCAGTACCGCCCATTTTTGATCCAAGATGGCATCTTTAGATACATTTTGCAATATTTTCGTAACCTACTAGTGATGATGTACCGTCATACCAAATTTGGTGTTTCTAGCTCCAGCGGTTTAGGCTATGCACTTTATACAACAATAGCTTTGGCGGCCATTTTGTATCAAAGATGGCGACTTTTTCAACATGTAGGATTTTTCTAAACTACTCTTGATGACGCACTTTTATGCCAAATTTCGCATCTCTAGCTCAAACGGTGTTGAAAATTAATTTTTCGGGTCCGCCATTTTGGATCCAAGATGGCTTCCTTGGATGCATTTTGTTATATTTTCGTAACCTACTAGTGATGATGTACCGTCATGCCAAATTTGGTGTTTCTAGCTTCAGCGGTTTAGGCTATGCAGTCTATACAGCAATAGTTTAGGTGGCCAATTTTTATCCAAGATGGCGATTTTTCAAAATTTTGTAGTTTTTGCTTAGTCTGCTAGTGAAGATGTACCTTCATACCAAATTTCGTTTATCTAGCTCCAGCCGTTTAGACTGTATATCGGCTATTCAAACCTTCCCCTTTCAGGTGAGACATACTTAGTTCTTGTTTTTTTGTTGTTTTTTTTTTCAATCTCAAGAATGAAAAGTATGTTTGATTTTTTTGAAAAACTACATTTTTTTTCGAGTTATTCGGTGATCGGATACATTTTCTCAAGCTAACGTTTTGTGACCAAAATCCTGAAGTGTTCTGCAACCAGTCAAACACAACATCGTTGCAGTCTAGTATTAATTTTAAGATAAAAAAGTCTATATTAAAATATGTTTTGAAAATATACAAATATATGAAAATAACAACGGAGTATTGTATTGTCACCCGACTTATGTCGCTGTGCAACATTTCATCACTGTATGATATCGGGGAATGAGTTAAATTAAGATTTGAGAACATCAGGAACCATTATGAAGTAAAGAAATGCATGTGAAAACAAATACGTTATAAAATTAATTGTTTCGTATGTTTGTTTCTTCTCCTCTTGCCCAGTAATTTGGAATTGGTGTTTCGTTGATTTTTAGTGTTTGTTATATTATATTGACTACGCCGTAATTTTCTCGACAAAAGTTATGTTCGAACTACAAGAAACTGAGGGCCAAATCCCTCAATACTGAAAATATTCAAATCAAGAATATCAAAATTTGAAATCATATGTGCTTTCTTCTATGTATCTAATAAGTTGGTTTGTACCCAAGGTTGCAGAACGGTATGAAAGATTACTTTTCAAAAGTTATTTTAAAAGCTTTGATTAAGTTTCTGCATTGTCCTTTTATGTTCTTTTGGTTTCAAGGAGTAGAGAAATAACATATCTTGCACTGCATGCAATTATTCATAACATTTATTCATACATTTATGAATTATTGACTCCACCTATAATCATAACTAAGATTAATAATATTTAGTACACATCAAGGAATTAAATAATAAAGATCAAAAGTAACTTTTAATACCGTGAACTGTATTATAACATATTGCAACGTTCGATTGCATTGTAAATCTGATTATTCTCTCAAGCCAGTCACAAGAGTTAACAATTAACCACGTATGTTGGCTTCCAGTTTAATACAAACGGGATCAAGCCGTTAGTTCTTCCCGTATAGTACAGTGCAATTACTCCACAATTTGACCAAACCTAGACATTTAAATTAAAAGAGATGAAACCTGCTGAAATGTACTCTACATATCGCTCTTATTAGTGTATAAAAAAATCCAAAATATATCCCGTTGCGAATTTTCCGCCATTTTGAAAAAAATAGTCTACCATCTTGAACTTCCCACCAGCACTTAGTTTATGAGGCATAACTTCTAACCCGATAAACCGAGAAGGCTTGATCTTCTTTGTTACATGTCTAATATTATAAGTAATATAAAGAGTTTTCATCACCTTTTTTCCACGAGTAGCCATTTTTGCATAATTTTAGGATAAAATAAAAAAATGTGATCTTTGTTGGGTAATATGTTCTCTTCCTTACCTCGTACATGTTAGCATAGCCAAAATATGAGAAAAATGTTCGAATAAAAGTTGCAGGAAATTTAATTAGCCTCAAAATATAACACCTTTTATGGGTTAAAATGAGCTGGAACGAAGTAAAAATCTGATGACAAGGCACGAAGTTCGCCGCTAACTCCGGCGGTAATACGTAGATTAAGAAATTTTGTTTTAAGAGTCCTCACGTTCAGTAAAAGTAGGGTAAAGGTGGTAACTAATGAACGCAGAAAACCTTGATAATTTGCATTGTTACTAGTCTTGTTAAGCTTGATAACTTACTCTTACAACTTTTGGTTTTCCTAACACACGAATTTAATACCGACCAAAAAACTATACTTCTGAGTCGATATGGAAGAAGTGATAACTTAATTGACATCTACAATAGGTAAATAAATACCACCCTATACTGTCCACTAGCACTACTGGTGAAAAATGACAAAAAATATTTTCAGTACACTTTACTTTGTTATTTAAAGTTTTATTGAAATTTCCTGCAATACAGTAGATAACCTTCAACAGTCGTGTAGAATAACAACCCTTAGATTCCAGAATCTTCCACTAAGATGCAACACACCAGCACCTGTACAAACCTTTGATTGCGTAACTTTATTGCATAAAAAATGCTGGGGACAGTTATTTCACACTAACATTCTCTGTAAAGACGAAATAGGAATCTACTTTCATAAGATTAGTATTTCCGTAAATAATAAATTGAACGTTCGCACTCTACAGCTCGTATAATTGAGCTATTTCAACGTATCAGCGTCTGTATAACTAAACGTGCAAGATATGAGAGAGTACAATCGCAATTACATCAACCAATATATCATGAATTTAATTGTATTTATCATACAAGAGTGACAAATATGGAAGTTATCTGATGCTCCCTTTAACAACCAACTATTGCACTAATTCAAGGTTTCTATCCAGTTGGAAAACGAAAACAATATTGCCAATTAAGTGGATTGAACACCATGAAAAGATAATAAAAGGACATTTAGTTGCTCTTGAAATGGTATGGAGGAGTACTTTGGAAATTATTGACCGTTTACTAGAGTTTATTCGACACAAACAAAATAGAATAAACTCTCTCTCCAATTACGCCACGAAATATACTGAGTTTTATGTTGAATCATTTACTAAATTTAGAAGCTCGAAAATAGTTACTTTAAACATTAATGAACTATGCCTCAAAAGAAAGACGAAATTACCTTACCAATCTAAGTTACATTCAAGTGCACTTATATAGGTACAACCTTTTGTTTAAATATAGCCAGCGATATCGATTTTCATCAGTGACTTTCACAAACAGCATGTGTACATTATATGGGAAGGATATGTAAGAGTGGGAAGGAATTTTTGAATAAACAACACATACACCGTCTCCACTTTAACTACACACAACTTGACTTCGACACTACACAATCATATATAAGAATTATTATTCTGTGTTTGTTACTTAGTTTAATATAGCAACATTTTTTTAAAAGTAGTGACGCCAAAGGAAATACACAAACACTATATACAACATTATTGTAAACCTAGCATGCATGAAATTTTTCCAATTCTTTTAACATGCGCATACCGTCAAACCAAAATGCCATCAGCATTATAAAGTATGAGAGGTTATGATTAAAACAAACGATAGGAGGGCAGGGGAAACCCGGTTCTATCTTGCTCTGCATAAACTCGCCTTATCCTCTTACAGAGCGCATAGGCTTGCTTATCTTTGGAAGCCGTGCAGCCGATTACTGAAGCATCCCAGTCAATAGGGCGACCTTATTAGTACGAAGAAGTAACAAGTTATGAATTCTTGAACTATATTTAGTAATTCACAAGAAGATGTATCTCCTACTCGTAACTTTCCATACAAATACAGAATCAAAATTATGGTCATAACTTCCGTTCAACATTCAGCGTATGAGCTTTAGTTTTATTTAATTGCCTCTATTCCTAACCAAACTGAGTTATCGACTTCTGAAGAAACAATTAGGTACATGAAAATTTACAACGTAATACATATTCACAGGCCTGTATAGGAAAATAGCGAAGTCGCAGTATTCAATAATGATCTACTAGATTTTACGTTCGTTTATGGTTCACTGTATAAAATCACATATGCAACATTTACTGTGATGATCGTTAACACACGATAACCTGGGAACTCGAAAGAACAATATTACTTACTGTTTGCAATCTTCTGTCATGTCCATTATATAACTTTCACTATAGTTTCCGACGAGACAAACTGCATTCATACTTACAGTTTTTCCAGAGGGTTGTATGCAATCCACTTAATTTTGGAGACCATCCACTAACGTCTTCCGCTTTACTAGGTCGACATAATAGTTCTAAGATTGCCCCCTCACTGATAGTGAAGGTACTAACATGCGTCCAGAGACGCTCGCAACAGTAAATGTCCTTGCACCCGTGCTAAAAAGAACGTTTCCAAAACAAACACACCCGAGTTAAAGAGGGGTGGCAACTGCCACATATGGCTCCCGATACAATGAGACCATGAACCCTGATAAACGACATCATCACACATCAATAAGAAATACATATACTGCCAACTATATGATAAACATTATACACACTATTTACAACATATTTACAACCTATATACAACATGAAGTGCCGAAACCCGGGATTTGAAAAATTCCCAGTGTATGGATCAAAAGATCTGCATACCGAGTCAGAGCTCTCTTTTACCTAGTATGTGTTTCGAAAAAGTAGGTACATCAATACTAGACAATACTAGATCTTGCACTATCTGTGAAAAATATGAAGGTTTACTTGTATGCTGATGATTGTCTCTTATTTTGCTACTCTAATTCTTTATATCAACTTCAGATAGGAAACAATTAGATATCTACAAGTGCTACATTGAAATATATAGTCATACCTCTTGATCCTAAACTGTCGCTTACACAACATATTAAAAAGATATGCTCCAATGCTGTACCGAAAATCAAGATTCTTTAGTACATAAGCAATTATCTACCTATTACTCACAGAGTAAAGTACTACACCTCATATATTAGACCTATTCTTGAGCTCTATGGTGCAGTTCTGTACGGAATCAACCAAACAAACATAAAAAATATTGAAAGGATGTAGGAATGGGCTATTCGGATAATGCGTAAAGCTCCGCTCTCACTCTCGATCTCCAAATGTAACGAATCAATGTTTTTGCCTACCCTTGAATCCAGAAGGAAATACCTTTTCTTGGTACAAGTGCACAAAGTTATTTATTCGGCACACCACCGAACACTAAGTGAATTCATCCCTATTTCCGACAATAAGTTTTATGGTAATATGCGTTCTAACAACTCTAACAATGTTCACATTCCGAAGTGTAATAAGACAAATTATGGCATGAAATCATTTTCTTATTTGACGAGCAAAGCTTGGAACCAACTTCCAATTGAATTGAAAAAAGAGGGAAATCTAAATATTTTCAAAAGGAAAATCAGGGACGTAATACTTGCCTACTGAATAGTGCGCACATTAGGCCATCATTCACTTACATACTCACTCATTGTATATAATCAGATCTTTCAACCATTCTCTATTTACCAAAATATATCTCTTGTTTGTTTTGTCATGATTTTTTTTATGTGTGTTTTATTTTCCCATCATTGTGTTATAATTTAATTACATATCATAAGCATGGACATGTATATGGTACATATTTTGTAACTTTTCTATCTGTTTCTTATGCTATTGCATAATATTTGTGTCTTATTTATGTCTTTGTTTTGTCTTTTACATAGGTAATAGTTGCATATAGAAGGGCAACAAGCTCTTCTATATGTAACTATTACCTATGTAAAAGAATTGTATAGCTTAATACAACTCTACACTAAACAATAAATAATAATAATAAATAATAACATTGGCTTTCTCTCGAATAGACCCAAGTAGACTCTCCCTGTGACACAATTGTTTATACAAAGCGGTCCTCAGACAAGGATCGACAGTAATCACCCCAGCTTCCTTCCATAGCCGGTTGTTCACGTCCATTGGCAATGCCATACAGTTCTAATGATCGGGTCGGCCATTCAAGACCAGGCTAGAAGTTGAAGGTTCTTCTTTCACCTAATAATTTACGTGAAATCCCACAGGATTTTCAGCACACTCAAACTTTTCATTAATGATGGATGTGACAGCTTTTACCACCGGCCCCTCGACACGCCTCGCCGGCTACCTTCAAAGACTAGCTATGCGAAGGTCCTTGCTAAGATGCAAAACTCCGCATGCAAAATCCACAGTGCCTTGGTACTTCGACAGGAAGTCCTTACCTAAAAGAAGATCAAAACGGAGACCATCTACCACATAAAAATGTTGAGGAAGCACGCTGAAGTCTACTGTCAGTGGCAAAGTAACCATATCTTTCACCCCTTTCGGGCGCTTTCCCGCGAAGTCCTCAAGAATAACATGGGTACATTGGGTCAATTTAGGGTGAGAGATGATCGAGCTGCACTGCTTCCAGACCAAAGAAGATCATAGAGACACATCCGCTCCACTATCCACTAGGGATCGGGCAGGGTTGTCGAGCAAGTGGATTTCTATCAAAGTGGATTTGCAATCATCTCAACTTCCTCCCCATCTGGCAATGGATTACTGCCAATGAGGTCGGTTGTAAGCTCCCAATCGGCGCTACGTATATGCATATAATTAACTTTATATAGTTGTGTCTCACCGTCTTGACTCTCCTCTTTGAGATATTTCCCTTTTACTAACACAGGAAGATCGTCTGGACTTAATTCTAATGGGCCTCCACACAGCAGACGCAATCCTTTTCCCCGACCCGCGGGAAAAGTAGCGAAACTAGTTTTTTGTTTGGCACAATCCGTTAATTTTAGGTAGGCGACCGGCAGAATTTCCGTTTCCTACTGATTGGTTGTTCCGAGGACAATTAGACGGCTTATCAGTTGGTGATGGGTGCTCCCTATTCTGACGGTTTTTTCATCGTTTTCCACGGTATCGGGATCGTGGTCTGATTCCATTAACTTCCCCTGTTCTGCCTTCTTTCTGAGGAGATCCCTCTTCTCTGCTCCTACTACACTGTAGTGCTGTAGTCTCCGCTTGCTCTTGTTGGCGCCTTGCTGACCGCGTTGATACCACACCCTTGACGATTGAGTGGCTTCGAAACTAACTTGTTCCGGTCCGTGTAGGTCCCTTCTCCTCCAGATTTCCTGACCTCGCTAGCGTCGAAAATCAACGCTAGCTTCCAAACACTGTCGAACATATCTGCAAGGCCGGTGATCTTAGAAGACGCAAGATGTCTCTGGTAGACAAACGGTAACAGTGATACCAAACTGTGACACAGTTGGATTTCAGAAATCGAAGGCTCAAGATTCTTTATTTGGGTGAATCTTTCTATGATGAAACTTTCTACACTAGTGCCTCCTTTAGGGTAAAAAAGAAGTGTTTTCAGGCGAGCAACTCTGCTGCAGGTCAATTCATCAGACAAATAGTACCGTTGAGAAGATGATCTGAAGTCTCCATAACTTGCGAAATGATCAGCGTTCGAATTATACCAATAAAGTGCTGTACCTTTGATTACAAATGGAACCTTTAAATACTGCGATACTGGTACTCTCAGTATGTGCAATTCACGCTCAAACTGTCGAATGAAAGTGCGCGCAGAAACACCAGGTCGATCTGCAGTGAAGTACGTCAATGCCTTTAGGTTTGACAATTTAATGTTCAACTCCTCTTGATGGGTGATTTGACCTCTGCTCCATTGTTTAGGACTTCTTCTGCTATTGGGCGATGAGGGTCTCGTTATACGATCTCTTCTCGAGAAACGCCGGCGCTCTTCATATCTTCTACGGTTCGACATTCTTAGCGAATCACTACTGTCGCTACTAGAAAACACACTTTCATACGATATTCTCTTTTTACTTGATGTAGTCACGGAATGGTCATGTCTAGTATCCCTCATCTCACCAGGACCCATTTCACACTTAGGATATGGAAAAAAATATTGGTCCTGTTGGGGGTTGAAGTAGCCGGATTAATCCCTACATCCACTTGAGTCCCATACGGTGCTTGAGACAAATACAGCTTTCTGCTATATTCGAGAGGGATCACTTTTGATTTATGGGTAGATGATTCACAGCGGTATGTGATCTGCTGCATCCCATCCAGTCTCTCTCCCACACTCGATACCCTTCGATCCAAACTGAGTATAGTCTGACACTGATCATTGGACAATTCTTGTGTTTTCCGAGTCTGATTGACTACGTCAACCACTGCGTTTTCAACAACGCAACATCGCGTAAACACCTCCTGCTGGTCATTTTCTATATTCAGCACTTTAGCAGTACAGTCCTGAATTCTTTCGCCAAAGTCTCTATTAACTCTTGCTATATCAGTCTTCACTAAAGAGGTTGCTGCGTTGACAATTTCTTCCTTGAGGTCTAAAAGACCTGCCTGTAGGTAGCGCTCCGTGGTCGTGGATATCTTTGAACATGTGTCTCCAAGCTCTTCTAACCGAGCTTCCAACTTGTTAACACGCTCACTTGTGTATGCCTATGCTAACTCGATTTAGAAGACCATCCACTAACGTCTTCCGCTTTACTAGGACTACATAATAGTTCCAAGGGTTGCCACCTCACTGATAGTGAAGGTACCAACATGCGTCCAGGGACGCTCGCAACAGTAAACATCTTTGCACCCGTGCTGAAAAGAACATTTCCAAAACAAACAAACACACCAGAGTTAAAGGGAGGTGGCAACTGCCACAAAAATGATGTATTCACTATGTATATTGCTATACCTGCGTAGGCCTAATAGAGCTGCAAACATCAAAACACAAAAATAACTGCTCCATTTCAATGTAAATAGTCCAGGGAAAACACGATTGAAGGTTAAAAACTGTAATAAAAGTAATTGTTGAGAATTCTGTGGAGAAAGATATGCTGAATAACATACCTAAAGTTTACACCGTTGGAAGCCCAAGAACTGGTCACTATTTTGAAATATTAACGCCAAAACCTTTTTGTTTTTCATTTATCTCATAAACGGTGGCCGTACAGAAATTTTTCAAGAATACATAATGGAAGATTATATTTCCTTTCTGAATCTCCATTACCATTTTTCACTTAGAACGGACGGTTACAAAGTTATCAACGGTTTTAATGTTGCCAATTTAAGCTCCAGAAAAATGTATTTGAAAAACTTTTTTAAATTTCAGGGTTAGGCAAAGGTCTGGAAACACTCTGCTAAAAAGTCAATAAGATAAAGATAAAATAATTTTTATGGACGGTAACAACTGCTAAGTCGAAAATAGCTATAGGGAGTGAGACCAAATTTGGATATTGGTGATGGAAGGACAGGATCCATATCGGCCGTCTTGAAAACTTCCATCTTCGATTTATGTGGTTCATTTTAAATGGAAAGAACATCATGTGACATATCGTTTTAGGCTAGCTCATTCCCAGAAATTCAAATGTGAAGTCGTTTATTACCTACGTTTATTTGTTTAGGAAATAAGGATTCTAAGATTTGAGATTTAGGGAAATATAATGGTTTGTCAACCTGTTGTTGCAGATGATTCAACCCGGCGCAAACCCTTCCTGAACAGATCGAGCTTGTGCTGGTGAATGGTGGTCATAGTACGAGGTTGATTTCAGCTGAGTTAAACTTGAGTCATCCGCAGAGAGTAGACAGATAGCACACGCAACCTTATTCATGATAGACGCAGTGAACAACAAAGAATAGCAACCGACGAGAAAACAACAACGGCACGTGTGGCAACGATTAGGAACAGGTCCACGCGCAGTACTCGACGGTTACAGGCGATACCAGATGTCACCCAGTGATCCGTATTACGAGTACATTATAAAAACAATTAACATCTGTATAAATTGCAATGGCAAAAACACCTACGTGAGGATTCCCCAACAAGCGGTAACAGATGAATTTTAGAGCGTTGCAATACGGATCCAGTGTTTCCTTTGCGTGACCCGTTTAGTGATGAGGCCCTGTTTCTGCCATAAATGAGGACAATAAAGAGAATAATCGTTATTGATCTGATACCCGCCCATCATGGGCAGAACATAGTAAAACAAGTGGTGCCTGCAAGCAAAATCATGGCTTGGGTTGGAATTGGGCCATAAGAATTGTGGGCCTTGCGTTCATCCATGGCAACTTGAGAGGTTAACGATACCTAAACATTTTTGTGAAAAAACATGTTCCCCTCACTGGTGTACCTCGAAGGGAATTATCCTGTTTGTTTTAGGTAGCGTGGCGCACCCCTGCACTACAGTGTAAAGGAGTGAGGTGGTTTGATTTCCAATTTCCGGGATATTGGTTCGGACAGTGAGGGTACCATGGGGACCCCACCTTGTTCACATGCTCCCATGCCTCTTGATTTCCATCTCTGGAGTTATCTGCAAATATAGTGTATCGTGAAAAATCAACGACCTACACCATATCCGGGTTGAGCCACTGTTAAACCTCACGTGTTACTCAGGATCAGACCAAAAACGATGTTTCTGTTTGTTGTTTTCAACTTGGATACTGAGAGAGTACTTCAGTGCCCATAGTGCAAACTGAAAACACTTGTCTGGATCATCCTCACTCAAGCGTTTATCCATTTGCAGCTTTTAAGGATGACAGTTGTTTTCATACAGCAACCGTAATACCGGACGTCTGAGTGACAGCTGGAATCGCCTGTAATCGTCGAGTACTGGGTGTGGACCTATTCACAATCGTTGCCACAAGTGCCGTCGCTGTGTCCCCGTCGGTTGTGGTCCTTTGTTGTCCATTGCGTCCCCTGTCACGCACAAATACGGACTCCCACAAAAAAGAATTTATAGATTTTTTGTTATCAATTGTGCGCAATCTCTCCCGGCTTTACGATTATTTACCTCTAAGTTTCTATTTGCTGACTATATGAACTTTAATAAAAATTCTACTTTTAATCGTAAAATTAACCTTCCAGCCGATAGCAGAATAAATCAGGTGCTGTGCTACTGGTGTTTGTATCTTATTTTGCTACTGCAGTAATATCGTTGCTCTCTTGTATCTGGTTTGAATTTAGACGTAACAAGTACGAAGGTACTCTGTATCTTTTCTATCTGACAGCTAGAACTAAAGTCAGTTCAAGAATTTACGGGAAATAGATATACAGAGAACACATTCAAGTGTCTTTTTAGCTTCATTATATCCAGTTTCCGATATTAAAGATATGAAAAGCGTGTATTTTGATTGTGTTGAAGGTATACATAATATGATGGTATCTCTAAAAGAACAATGAGACTCCGATTATCTGTGCCAATTAATGTACTATCATGGCCAAAATAATGTTCACATGATTTTGTTATACACGATTTTTCTCTAAGCCTACAAGATAGGCCACCCAACTAACGTAGAGTGGGCGGTGTGTGATTCTGAGAGTGTGTGCGTGAACGAGCAAGGGTTGGAATTTTCTTTTCTTTAAGAGGAAACATTATCACATGTCCTGGGTTCTGGAAAGATGTTCACAATTTCTTGTAGTGTGTAGCAAATAATAAAAAAACGTAAGCAAGTCGTATTTCAAATACCAAAACAGGAAACCTAACACCATTTTTATTTTAGGTGGGCCACTAGTTGAAGTGTATTGAAAAGTTTAATTCAAATTGTCCAATAGAAAAGATCCTTACCGAACATGGAGAATAAAAAATGAACTTAAAACCTATGGTTTCTTTCTTATTTCTTTCTTAATGAATTCCATAGAACACTAACGTTATGCATGAAAGACAAGAGAAAAGGTCTGTTTCTATCAGTGCTGAAAAATAGGGCACGATATTTATCCTTTATAATTTCTGATATTATTTTGTTATTTACGTTATTTTGTGTGTGCGTGCGTACGATATTGTGTGTGCGTGCATGTGATAAACATCGAAACGAGTATGCTTTCTTCCGAGCGCCGTACCTTACTTGGTAAAACGTTCGTTTCGTTCTCCGGAGGTCCTCGGTTCGGTACCAGTGTCTGACTGTCCTGACTTGGGTTTCCCCAGTGTTTTCCCACTGCGCATAAAAAGATTGCGACAACGGATGCCGGCCAAGTGGCACCTTTTTATCCCATAATCGTGTCTGGTAAGCAGACCTCCTCTTTCTCCTTCCTTCGTCTCGCCCATACTGAAATCAGAAAAAATCATGAGCACGTTTTGTTTTTCAAAATAGACATGTATTAGTAATGATAAAATGAAAGAATAAAAGCGAGACGAATCAATATACATAAGCTGATGGAGGGAGAAATTTGAACACATATAATGAAACATTGAAACCGATGGATGTCTGTTAGACAAAGGCAGAGAAATGAGAGAGAGAGAAGAAGAAGAAGAAGTACAAATGGGATTTAAACGTAGTAAAAGATATTAAGTTCCGTTCCCACAGTATAAAGTTCAATTCCGACAAATCAAATCTAACAGCAAGAGAGAAGTGACTTTTAAATCTTATATTTTTTCAGCGTTATTCGAATATATAAAGGGTGCTTCAAACATCACTTTCAAAATGGAGACCAAACTTGGTGGTCAGATTAAATACTGATGATTTCCAGTAAAACTCCAGAGTTTTGAGACACATCTAGGATAATGACAAAGTGTAACACACATTCTTTGTTTGCGCGGGGTTAGTTTGCAAATTCGTTGGAGCTTATTAAACATACTGGTTCGGAATATTTTGTAATCAGGGATTCTGCCGGGATTTTCAGATTGGGGGGCATAAAGTCAAAATTGGGAGGGTGGACGTAGAGTTTTGCACAGTTTCTATCAACTTTTGTCCGCAATATGTTAAAGTTGGGGTAGTCCTGAGGACTTGGGCTGACACCCTCTACAGGGGCCTGGTTCTGGCGGAATCACTGATTTAACAAACCCAGTAGATACCGTAGGCCATACCTTCTATTCCAGATTACTAATGCAAATTGAACATAAAAAGAAAATGAATTAATTATAATTTTTCTGCTTAATTTCTATCAGAAAGAGCCAAGATTACATATGCAAACTGTATCAAAATGAAAAGTTACAAATGTTCAAAAGCAAAATTAGCATGTTCCTATAAGCATAGTAAACCCGACATGTTCCACATTGCAAACGTAAAAAAGAAAAGAAAAAAGAAACACATGTAATAGTATGTTGGTAAATTAGAGGATGGAAACGAAGTTTGTCTCGAACTAATATAAAAAGATTTTCTCTCTTGAAATAGCCAAAAAGAAGGCCAATTTCTACTCATGTCTTAAAATGTGTCTCTTCTGGACATGCCACTCTATATTCCACCTATTGCGAATATAACGTTCTAATAATTACAACACTAATGAACTAGTGTTTATAAAAATTCGCACAGATGGAATGAGCACGGCAGAGCTGAAACGGCTCACCGGCTATCGGGGGATGCTGGTCAAGTTTTGGACTTTCGTTGGATGTAAGATTCGAACCCATTCTGATCCGATGATTCGATTTAGATCTGATAACCTGGAGGATGAAGGAGATATTTTAATTATTTCATTGCGTTTGGACAGTGTTTCTTTCAGGGGTGACCAGGACCGGAGATGTTACCCCGAGAACACGAAAAATACGACGCCGAAATTCCCAGTAAAATAGATTTTTCAGACCGGGTCATCGAAAGTGGCCCGGAATTGGCTCTGAAACATGCACAAAAAGAGAGAGTGTGTGTAATGTAAGAGAAAAATAGAGATAAATAGATAGAAGAAGAAGAGAAAGATGCAGCGAAGACACGATAACAATACATCAAGAAAGAGAGGAAGAGAAACACCAATAAAAACATGAAAACTACATTATCATTATGCTAAACATCACACATACACTGTTTGCTCGGATTCTGACCAGTGATGCTTCGTAAGTTCTCCACAACCCAGAGATAAATCTCTGAATACTGTATGCGAAAATGAAACTGGCTGGTGGGGAATCGAACCCAGGTTTTCAAATTAGAAGTCCAGCACCCTAGCGATACTCCACGGATGACTGTACCCAAAACGTGCATAACAAATGTTATAGTGATTCTTTCTAAGAATAATAACATGAAAAGTGGATAGTTGAGGTCAATGACGTGTTCTTATAACTACCTGGTAACCCCCTGACGTGAGACTTGATTTGGACTTTTGCAACCAACATTTGTAAATCGTCTTCCTCTCTTTAGTGACTCAGGAGCTTCACTCCACAGTCGGAAATATTCTCCGTTTGTATGAGAAATAATGATTAGATTCTTCACGATTGCTTTGTAAAAAAGTCTTTAGCGTGAAAAGGATTTGAACCTAAGTAGGTTTATTTTCGTGCAGAAATGTCCACCGCGTTTCCCCTACTCCATTTTGCCAACGAACTTAACAGCTATGAATAACCAAGTTCAAATGCGAGGAAAATGTAACACTGAGTCTATGTGTTACATTTTGACTGTATATATTGTGTGGTAAGTAAACACATGTGTATTCCCGTCCTTTTTGTCATTTCTAATTATGAAATGAATATATTATGGCATTTTTAGGAACAAATCCAGTTTAGGGTAAGTATTGCCACATTAAGATACGATCATTTATTGTCGTTTATTTCAACGTAAACCAGCCTGAACGAATCTAACATCACCAAAAGAAAATTGTCATTAGCAGATCTAGAAGTTAAAACTTCAATTAAAAGTTCTAATGCACTTCGTGCAATATGACAAGTTGAACGTAATACAAATTTTAACTTTTGACAGTTTGTATTCTAAGCATAATAGCGCGCAATCTGAGCCTATTTTGATTTAACCAGTTTCAGAATATCATGTTCAATTTTTGTGATACATTTTCAGTCACAAGTTAGGCACCCATCCTTCCCATACCTGGCGCTCTGCGGTGCACTCAGCCTCCTATCAAACTGAGTACCAGAGTGTTGTTGGTATTCCTGGGCACCTTGGGAAGGTAAAGGCGGTCGAGCGTGGGAACGACCACTCCACCTCACTTCGTACAGTAGGTTGAGATGTGGAGTGCTATGCCCACATCCCCCATGTGCTGTTCACGGCACGTGTGTATCGCACAGGGAATTACTTTACCTTTACCTTTGTTAATTCGTGTAACTGAGAAACAGACCGATAAAAGCGAAAGTTTTCCAGATTTTTCCACGAAATTTGCTATAATTGCTCACAAAACCCCCTTTTTACACTGTGAATATACTTTTATAAAACAAAATTGTAACCCCCTTTAGGGGGTCCAAACTGAAAAGTGAAGGAAATCGAGATTGAGCGATGCTACAATATTTTATAGACAGAAATCGGTGTCTGACTTAATTTTTTGGTACTAATTAACAAAATTAGACAAGGAAAAGTGGTCTTCAGAATTAACATTGTTTTTCCCATAAGCGAGATTCACTTTTGAGTTTGAATTCCCGAAAGGGGGATTAAAATGTAGTTTAAGAACATTATTCTCCGTACCAAAACTTCAGGGTCGTATAAGCAACTGTAGAAAAAAATCATGAAAATAACTTTAGAACTTTCGTTTTTACAGGCCTGTTTCTCAGTAACACGAATTGATAAACAGTGTGTGTGTGTGTGTGTGTGTGTGTGTGTGTGTGTGTGTGTGTGTGAGAGAGAGAGAGAGAGAGAGAGAGTGAGTGAGTGTGTATTGAAGCCTTAAACGTTAAATAAATTCGCTTATTACAAACAAGAAAATTGCTTCTGGGGTCTCCGGGTAGATGGCACCTTACAAGGGGATCACGGCATGAAAAAGGTTGAGAAATACTGCGCTGGATCGATCCCTGCTCATGCCATGTGCGCTTTGTGGTGGACAAACACCTTGTGCGCATAGGCGGATTTAGTAGAGATACCCTGGGGGGCAATACAATTCATTTTATTGATAACAAATTGCAAAACTATCGTTTAGAATGAAACATTAAAGTACCTTAAAATATTGGACCTCTTAATTTTGATTCCTCCATCTGTAATTAAGGCTAGCGCCTAAATGAAAACAGATACAGAAAAACTGATTTCAAATTTGGGTTCAGCGATCTCGATTTATCCAGCCGTTTCTAATTTGTTGTTTAAAAGGAAAACCCTTTTCATTTGCTTAGCCTTCTGCATTTTAAGAATTCATGCAAGTGATTAAATTACAGTAAAGCAGATAGAGTCACTGACCTCAAGTTTGACGTTAGCGAATATGATCTCGATTAATCTGTTCTTTTCTAAACATTTTGATATGGCTATTAAAACTTTTGATATAATTATTAGACTAAACCTTGAAATGGTTAAAGGAATGGTAATCGTTGACAGATTCCTTTGCATTTAACAGGAATCAAAGTAATAAGTCCATGCAATACGAACATAGATGACGGAGCTTTGTGAGAAAAGAAGATTCGGGATTCGAACTTGCGTCGCCAACTTTATGGACGAAAAGGGGAAAAAATTAACGCGACGCAGCGTGCACGGCCAAGAAGACATCAGGTAAAGAGGCTTCAAGCTCAACTCTTACTGAAATAAAAGCAAAGTAAAGTTATATAATACTGATTTTTGTTTCAGTTACAGTGTTTCGTGCATTTATGAGCTAATCTTCTATTGACTACTATTTTGTTAGATTCTATACAGATGAAAACCATATTATATAATTTGTTAAAAGTTTCGAAAACAGTATTTATCGTTCCAAGTGGGAATAAGCAAAACTTCATCGCTAATGGTTACAGACATAGCAACATCGCTGTATTGTAATTTATTTTTCGGCCAATAATAACAAAATAATAATTGTAATTAATTTTATTCATATTTGTTTCACTACATCACGACTAGATATACAAACATTATTTTCTTCACAAAGATTAGTACTTTAAAAACTGCACTAATACACTCATTGTATTAAAACCCGCCCAGTGGTCACTCATGTTGTTGCGAGGTTGCCATATAGCTGAATTTCTGGACTTAAACTTTTTAAGAGCTTCTAAAGAGTGCGCTCACATTTTGATTGACTGTGTGTACATGGAAAAAAAAATAAGTTAATTTTCTTGAAAAAAAAAAGTAAAAGTAGCGACTCCCAGGTTCGATCAGCTTTCCAATACGCTGACCACCAGGCCAACCAGTGAGCTGGTGAGTTAATGAGGTAGGAGTCGCACTTGTCGGTCGAGGCTGGTGCGGGCCTGGATTTGCAGGACTCTAATTCGTGCAAAATATATATCTTCGTAAAATGATGAATGCTTTTCAACTCAAAAAGTATAGTGAAGTAAAATCGTATTCGCACGATGATAAACGAAAAGATGAGCCAACTTGGTTAGTCATCAAGAATTACATATCTAAATTACAAGCCAACCAAAGTTAGACGAAACAAAAAACAACTTTTTGCTCTTCTTCTAAAAACAGATATAACCCAATTTTCTTCTCTTTATTCTGCTTAGAAGCAACACAAGAAAAAGAATATTATAGTAAAAATGAGGCAACACAAGAAAGACATTTTTATGTTGAAAAAATAAGTAAAGTTGGAATCGTTTTAGAATTTAAATGAAAAGTTACTTTTTGATACAAGTTTACTTTAAATAAAATAATGAACTGTATATTTAGAAACAAATTAATACCTACGTGCCGTTTTATGCTAATCAAGGCATGCTACAGTTAAATATTTCAGACGCATACCTTGAATATAATGTTTAGTAACTGATTGCAAATAATTTCAGATTCAAGTTAACTGAAAACAATTATCCTATTCCAGAAATGTCATGTACTAGAAATTATTAATGATTTGATTTCAGATTTTAGATTTTAGATCCTCAAGAACTTTTCCTAAAAAAAATTATAGTATCAAAATTACTTGAAAATGGTACACAATATAGAACTCAGAAAAAAATACTAACAAATTTTATTTAGACTATAATGATAATAATAACAAATTTTAAATAAGTGCGTTTTGGATTGACTACAGCATCACAGTTATTGGATGAATATTTATGGTGGAAAGACATCGCATTTTTAGAATGATGTTGAACCACACCATATTAATATTTTTAAAAAAAATTAGAGTGCATTAAAAAAATTTATGCACGTAATTTCATTTCCAATCTCTCTTATCAATTATACTTTCCCTGTAAAAAGTAAATCTTGGCTTGTAACGATCCATCTACATACGTTAAAAGTCTGCAGATACTTGTGGACATTTATTTGTGTATTACGAGGGTAGACGACTACACTGTTATTTCGAGAAACAAAATCACAAGTAATACTAGTCACATTGTGATACTAGTGCGTGGACTTGTAGCTAGTATTTTACAACTGTAAGTTTGAGAAACAGGAACTTGTGAAGCGAATTGATATTCATAGTGCAGAGACTAGTAATATTGTTCCTAAAGTTTTGAGAAACCGGCCGCTGAAAGTAGTAATTATATTTCTGGAGGTTTAACTTTAGCTAAAAACACTAGTCCAGTGGAACGATGTCAGATTTCTGAGAATTTGAAGTGAGTAAGGGGGGTTCGAAACCTGTTCTTATCGAAAATATTTTTAGAAGGCAAAAGTGAACAATTGAATAGACACAACACTTCTGTTCGTAAACGTCGAATACTAATAAATGTGGAAGCAGCTAGCCAAATTCCCTTTGGTAGGAACGTGCTTGTAGAAAAAGAAGACGACGACGGTTAACGAATATTGGTTGGAAGATGCAAAATAAGGTATATATATGTTAACAGTGCAAATACGAAGAAGTCATTGACCTGGAGCATCAAGTTTTCTTGTACTTCTTTAACACAGAACAACTGTAACATGTGTTGCATAGTTTTTAGAAGCGAAATGTGTGGTGCAGTGGTTTCGTCTCAAACTTTCATTCGGATGATCCGGGTTCGATCCCCCCCAGTCAGTGGCGGTTTTTTTCGACTAAAATGCTTCAACTATTCAGAGAACTCAATCAGAGATTATTCTTGGATTGGAGCATCACTAGCTGGAATCAGAAAGTAAACCGTGTGTTTGCGTTTGTTCTTTAGGCTAATCGTAGATCAATCTAGTTTCACTGTCTTCATTTATCCTTCTCTTTCTTTCCATGACTTGGTAAATTCCTTTTTTCTTTCATGGATCTTTTCTATCAAACAATTTAAATTACATCTTTCAGTAAATTTCAACTAATGGTCCAACTAAAGTTAAATTGTGTTAGGTTCCCTGTTTTGCTGTTTCAAATGCGATTCTCTTACTGTTTTTTTTTTCATTATTTCCTACATACTACAAGAAACCATAAATATCTTTCCAGAAGACAGGACATGACATAATGATTTCTATTAAAGAAAAGAAAATTCCAACTCTTGCTCATTCACGCACACACTCTCAGAATCACACATCACCCCCTCTATCTTCTAGGCTTAGAGAAAAATAATGTATAATAAAGTCATGTAAACATTATATTGGCCATGATAGTACAACACAAACAATATCACACACAGTATATGGTTACTCAAATAATACCTTAAGTAATACCTAGTTAACTGAGAGGTTATATTGACTATGTTCTTTGAAAAGAAACTCAAAACGCATGAGGAAATATAAAGATTTCAATTTATTTATCTGATTTTACACAATATTTGCTTTCGGAGGTAATAATTTCGTTAAGATTAGAACAGAATAAACTTGTGTTGTAGAAGTCAAACAAATTCATATCTTCTATCTTTACACATTATGAGATATTTAAGAGAAAACGAAAGTTGGTTTCGCAGATAAAAATGTTCATAATTTTTATAATAATCAATAATTCTTGCAGAAATTTTCACGATATAGTCCAGAAACACTATTTAATTTTAAAAATGTTTTACCACATTACTTCATACAGAAATTTAGTTATTACATGAAACATACCTTGAAGAAAGAAACCAGTTCGCCTTAAAGCAGGCGTGACGTCATTACAGCTGATTACTACGTTGTACAAATTAGTCTTTGAGTGAATATTGGAATACGCAATAATAATATTAGAAATATGACAATTGAACGGAGAATAGTGGCTGTAGTTGAAACCAATATTAATTAATCATTTCGAAGTTTTAAATTTACAATTAAAGTCCAAAATTATCAA
>JAGDQP010030896.1:2833-22277 GCA_022664845.1 Lepisma saccharinum | reverse complement strand
TGGGTACTCTTAGGTTAAAAAGTGGAAGAAGGTCGTTTGTCCTGAGTGTGCCTTGCATTATTTTATAAAGAAATTTTAAGTTATTTAGTTTTCTTCGTGTCTCTATGTTTTTAAAGTCAAGAGAATTCAAAATGTCTACGTTAGATTTATGTTGGAAGTTGGGTACCCTGTGTTGTACAATGCGGATAAAGAAATTTTGGGCTTTGTGCAATTTAGATAAGTTGGTTTCACAAGCCATAGACCAGATAGATGAACAGTATTCAATAGTAGGGAGTACACAAGTGAGAAAATATGACCGAAGAGCTCTAAAAACTTTAATATCGGTAAACCTGAAGAGAAGTCCAAGAAGTTTGAGTGCTTTAGAAGTTACGAATTCAATATGAGGAGTAAAATTGAGTTTTTCATCAAATATGATACCAAGGTCTTTGTAATGGTCAACCCATGGTATAATAGATGAGGATAATGTGTACGTACATTTTGTGTTATGGGTTTTCAGTGAGAAACGCATTGCAGCAGTTTTGTAAGGATTGTCTTTCAGTAACCAATTATTGCACCACATTTCAACAGAATCTATAACGGCTTGAAGGAAGAAAGTATCTTCTGTAGATTTAATTGTCTTAGAAAAATTTGCAGTCTTGCGATATCGTTTAAATTGTTCTGTTTTTATTTTTTTTATTTTACGCAAAGTTACCGAAGAAACATAATTACCTAAATATTACTCACAGGAACTAAAGTAATTAAAAGGCCAGGTAAAACAAAGAAAATATATCTCTATTGAAAGTCGACGATCAGTTTGATTCCTCTGAATTGAATTTGGATTTTATTTATGGCCTTTAGCCATCTAAGGCTTAGGACGGGATAGGGGAAGGGAAAGGATTTGGGAAGGTATCGGCCAGAACCTATGTTGAAAGTGTCATTCCAGCATTTGCTTGGTGTGATCAAACCCACGACCTTCCGAATGCCACGCCAACGCTCTACCGCTGATCTACGGCGGCTCGGTTTGATTCCTTTGAGCTAGATATTGTCTTCGAATAACAGTACGTATTACTTAATTATTTTATCTGGAAATATTACAATGCGAACGATACATGACGTTAAATTATATACTTTAGTTGAAACACTGAGATAAAATACATATTTTGGAGATAGGCCATAAATGAATTCAAAGCAAAACAAAATGAATTCGAATATCACAACGTCAGGGTGCCATCGTGGTACTACGCACAACCAGAATTTAAGAGGACGGGATCATAACAGCAGTGTGAACGGAAGTTGTAGTACCGTTTTGACGTAATATCGTTGTGACGAAATAAGGGCGCTGTAAATAAAACTTTCAAACCGTTGCTTGCAAGTTGGCTCGTTAGTCGACGGAGGTGACCATGTGGTCTGATGCTTGCGACTTCAACCCTGTGAATTCGAATCCCGCCTTGGGTATGAATGATTGTGTGTGCTTTTAACAAGAAAAGTGGCCGAGGAGGTTATATGCTCGTGGATACCGTACATAAAAAAGTGGATGAGCAGATAAGAAGGCTGCTTGCTGACTAGCAGAGCTGGGTTCGAATCGAATCCTGGTGGTGTCAAGTTGTATTTTTTCTTTCTTTGTTTTTCTGTCAAAAACATTAATTTTATTGTATGCTCATAGCTATTATTAATAAGTTAGTTACCAAGGGTTGGGTTAGGTTACGAAAATCATGGTTCGGTTCTTCTTTTCATTATACGCGATAGTACTTTATTATAAAAGGAATAGTCCCTGAACCGGAAGTTATGTTTCATCATGCCTAGTACTGTTATGATCCGGACGTGAATTTAAGGCAGATATAAAACTAAACCTAAACCTTGAAAATTAAAAGAAACATGCATACAACATATTAATTTGTCGGTCTTGAAAACTAATTCCTTAAGATAATCGAATTAAATTCCACTTTAAGCCTTTACTACTCTCTGGATGGATACACCAAAATGGCGAACTGATGTTGTGACGTTGGGATTCAAGTTTTCTACTTTTGGCCTATCTTCTAATTCTAACATCTTTGGAAAATGTTTAATGACGTCACCGTATGAGCAACCTGTTTAATTCTAAATACCTTGCCTTATATTGAAAAAAATCGATGCGAGAATGATTATTGTAGAGTTTGTCACAAGCATCGAGCTCTACGTAAACTATACTGGAGTGACTACTTTGTGTTGAAAGATAGACGCCAGAGCAAATATTTAAACTCGTTTGTCCACTTCCAGTCTAATCCAATGTGGACCAAATTTTCAGTTCTAACTCAGTTTTATACGCTTGATATCGCTGTGTGGACCATTTTTTGATTCAAGCTTTAATTCCTGAGTTATTCATGTAAGAGTATACCGCACTCTTCATACAAAGAAAATACTGCAAATAATATTTACGTTTTTTGGAAGAATTAAGACATAAATTTAAAAAACGGGCCACACAGCGATATTAAGCGTAAAAAACTGAGTTAGAATCGAAAATTTGGTCCATACTGGTTTAGACTGGAAGTGGACAAACGAGATTAAGTTTCCTCTCCACTCCCTAGCTTCACACATTCATGAAATTTTTAATGGCTGCAGTCAGTCCAGTATCGTATTAATGGAGGTCGATGGTCACAAGTTATTGTGCTCAACATGTGAGGCAAATATGCAGAACAGATCCATAGTTGGCAGATTTGAGGTAAACAAGAAGTTCACATTTCTTACAATGTGTAAGATACTAAAACATGTCTTTTGGTAAAGTTAAAATGCAAACCTAAATAAAATATATTTGATTGCATGCATATTGACTGTTCATTTGTGTTATCTTTATTGTTAGTGCATAGTAAAAAATACTGTTCCTTAAAACTGAGAGAAAAACTCTTATCTGTGCATTGACAAACATTTTTTTCTTTTAGAAATGAGATATGAACATTCTCATTTTAATGATAAGAACTCACAGATAAGAACTCTTTCTCAGTTAAAAAAAAACGTTTTAAGGTCCTTGATAGCAAAGCTATAACTAAAGGGACTTTCTATTTCCGCTCATGGTGCCGTCCGTGTCCAGAAATTAAATATCAGGAGCTACAAGGTTAGATAGTTACTTCAGGTGTTGTAGGCTAGACTAGCTGAGAACGGGCAAAAACTGTTTTAATTATTACAGTGGGTCAGTATAGTCAGCCCATTTTCTAAACAAAAAGTCAATTGTGTAAATTGTTTCCATTCAGTTATACCTAGCTGCGCCAGACTTGGCATAAACATTATTCGATAAAATACAAAAGCACTGTGAGGGTGTATGTTGCCAAGCAACACACTTTCGAGAGTTGTCAAAATTTATTGTATAAAAATTATATATATATATATATATATATATCAAATTACTTCTATTATTTTAGACATAGCAACACGAAATTTTTCATAAAAATTGTTTGACACAATAGGAACATACTGGGGATGTTCGCGCTTCCCAGGAACCCCGTTGTGGGGTGGTGCCAGCCAACGCCAAAATTATATCTTATGAACAATAAGAGATGTGCGAGGTATCGTTCGAAAGGTCTTAGCTAGATTAGCTCAGAACCGCCAAAACAGTCTTGATTGGTGCAGCTGTTCAGTGTTGCCAGCCCATTTCTTTATTTTTTTTTTCAGATTGCTTCAATTCATTTGACGTAGTAGTGCCAAATCTGGTATAAACATTATTCGAAAGTAGCCCTGTAGATTTTCCCGAACCTAAGCACTGGACTTGTCAGTGTTGCCAGCCTAGATAATAAAAATAATGCTTGGGTGGCTAAAATGCTATTAAGGGAACGGAGTCTTGGCGAGTGTTACTAGAATCGTAGGTCTAACTTATTTTTACTATAAAATGTGTAGAGTAACTTCCACGTTTCAAGTTATTCTTTAGCAAACCTGAAATTAGCCAGCTTTCTATCATAATATGTAAAAACTATTTCCATACAATACTTGTAATTTGTATAATACTTTTGTTTCGTTGCAGCTATCACTGCGGTTCTTTGGACAACACATGTGTGGAGCTTCAATTATTGATCCGTATTATGCAATAACTGCTGCTCATTGTGTTAGTGGGTAAGTGAAATAAATGACCAGTTTCATTAATGTTTAATTGTGTTATTGTTTTCTGTTAAATGTTACTGAAAATCCTTCAAGGAAATGCTTCATCTTATTGATTTTAAATGCTTTTCAACAGCAATATATATCAAAGATGAAATATTCCCCATCATCCAGATATCGACTTAAATGTTGATTTATGAAGATGACTGACTTTTGTTTATTTATTTATTATAAATCTCATACGTTTGCAGGTAGGTTCACTTCAATATTACACTTTTCAGCCCAAGTCAGCCACAAGTCGTTGGGATGGCATCCCTCCGTTAGTTTCTCTTCCGATGTAAAGAGAAGGTAGCGACCCCATGGCCTTATTCGTAGGTACCATCTGTATATTTGTTGAAACATTAGAGGAGACCTCAATATCAGGATAGCAGGCAACAGAGCTTTGAAAGTACACTTGCACTCAATACTGAAACCCGAATTCTGCAACAGTAGTGACTAACACTAAACCATCCAATTGGATTTATATGTAAACGCAACATAGATTGTATCCAGTGGGTGAATTTAAATGTTACCAAGGTACCCTCGGTTCGATATCCAGTGGGGGGGCACAAATAGTTGGTAACTCGCTTAAATTCTAGGTCCCGTCCTTAAGACTTCATCTTCATCCAAGGAAAGGCAATTTCAAGTCATTGCCTTTGCACTTGTGCTCAAGGACCTTTGATCGATATATAAAACACTCATCAGTCATCATCATCGTCTTGGCCTCAACTTAGCCCTGGTTAGAAGCTTAGCCGTCGATTGTAGAACTGTCCCTTAGTTTCTTTTTCTCAGGCAGAGTTTAGCAGCTTATCATTAACTCAGAGGGAACCGGAAAACGAGAAATAAAGAATTCAATTTATTTTGGATTCTATATTTTTAAAAAGCAACAAATATTGAGAACTCTTAATTATGGAATCTGTGGAATAATTTGCGTGAAAAAGAACATAAGTAAAAGATTAATTTTTTAACTTCCATTCTGTCTGAGAACAATTACACTTTATTCCCATATCTCATTACGAAAACCAAGTGTGTAATGACTTCAAGTGAATCAAAACACATGACTGATTCATCAGTATTTTGTTGATTCTTGACAATTCCAAAATGGATTCGGAGAATTTGCTATAAATCAATTCGAAATCTGATTCAATTCACTTGATTCTGTTCGTCTATCTCTCTACAGTAATGTTTCAAAAGTAGTAAAAAAAAGAAATGACGTCATTTAAAATTTTGGTAATAATACTTTTGTTTTCATGCTTTCAGATTAAGCAGTATTCTTGTCAGTCTCCGGGCAGGAACAAACTACTTATATAGTGGAGGAACCGTACATAGGTTAGAAAACATCTATCTGTACCCTGGAGACGATGACGCAGATCATGTTGAACACGATATTGCTCTCTTAAAGGTATGTCATTCGACGTTATTTTTCTTTTCTTTCTTAACATATATACTCACATGTGTTGCCTCTAGCCTCTAAAATCAAGGTCACTTATCACTGATTGATTTTGACAGAAATTGCGCAGGTTCAAATCTTGTGATCATGCCGGCCAGTTTTAGTTTTTTTTTTATCCACAATGAGTAAATGTCAGGATGTCACGTAGAATGTCAATATTTTACCCACTTTCAGGCTATAGTACAAGAACAAAGTAGTTTACTGTAGCCATATGTGTTGTCTTCTCTCTAAATAATTTATTTCCATCCATGTGTAACAGAGTATTAATTTTACTAAGAAACTAAAACTATCTTTTGGTCAAAGCATTGATACAGAACAATAACAAGTGAATCTTCCTATGCTGTGTATAGTATTTAAAAAATTCTGTCCTACTCATTAGATAACAGCAAAAGTCTAAGATCACGTGATACCGCCGAGAAATGTCATTGGCTGGAAATTATTAATTTTCGTTGGCTAAAATGTCAATGAAGTTTTCGACCATAATAGTCGTTATGTTTCATAAATATGTTTAATAAATTTAATATTGTTTATCTTTTATATTGGTTTACAGTCTTTTTTTTTATTATTCTTTAGAAATAGACTGCGCTTTATCTCATCTTTGGCTTCTAAGCTTGTGTTCTCTTTTATCTTGATTTCATATCCATTTTCGTCTGCACAAGGTAAAAGAGTTCTTCTTCTTCTTCGTTCGGTTACATAGATAAAGAATGAAGGTTGGTTGGTTAGAAACAAGGATATTCTAATAGAGGATTTGCTTGTAGCTACCTCATACGCAGAAAAAGAATGAAGTCAAAAAACAACTGAGCATCAACCAAGGCGATGTACCTGGATGGTTACCGAACTAGAGAACTTGTTGCCACTTCGTTAGCCGAGATGAATGTTTTTAATTGGAGTAAGTGAGCTAGATGGGCGGGATTATGCTGTGACGTTTGACTTCATGTTCTGAGCAAAGTCGCGTATCCTCTATAAGAACATCTTTGGTTAGAAACTGAAGGCACCAGGATTGGCCGCAACTGTCGCTACTATCGAGGTATACGTGAGTAGTAATTTTGGAAGTAAATTTAGCAGGCGGGAATTTTTTTACAAAAATTGGGAAAGTTTTCAGTATTTTGAGGGAAATATTGTGATGAAAACCTGACAACACTGTTTGATCTCCGTTACATTCCCAATTGTATCACCTGATCGATAAGTAACACCAAGGTCATTCCGTTAACACTTAGTTGTGCTGTGAGATTGACGATTAGGTTATTTATTATAACCGAAACTGTATTTTGTTTACATTAAAAATAAAATTTCTTAGTTTTAGTCGAAAGTAAAAAAAAAAAGTATTCTAGTTTCGTACCTTCTATGTAATTTAATTAGAATTGGATGATAAGACTTAATTCAGTCGACTTACTAAATAAATATGTCTCTTCTGTTAAAGGTTCGAAAACCGTTCGAGTATTCATCAAAGGTGCAGCCTATTTTATTACCAGAAGCTGGAGAGCAAGTTAAGAATATGACAATGGCTGTTGTGACCGGCTGGGGTGCAACTGAGGTAAATCAATCTTAGAATTAAACAAAAAATAACTTTAGGCCAGTGATGCTGCGGGGGAGGGGGTGTCAGCCTCCAACATCTCGACAACACAGACCAACTTAGACATTTTTGCAGTGAAATTGATAGGAACCGTGCAAAATTCCAATTACACCATAGAAATGTTGACTTTACGCCCCCCAAACTGAAAATCCTGGCGGAAACCCTGCTTTAGGTAGTTAAAGATAAGTTGGTCTTAAACAAGATTTACTCTTTACAGACACTTTGCTAGAAAACATCGCGAAACAATCTACATGAAACGGTGTGAAAGAAATCAGAAATCTTTCTACACAGTAATAAATAGCTGTGTTAATTCAACACAATGCGGTGTCCCAGCGTGACTACCACTTCTGTGTGTTAAATCAACACAACACACTATGTTGATTTAGGTACTGGGAGAGAAAAAAAAGCTACGGCCGCAGCTGGATTTGAACATGAGTTGCTCAGTTTGAATTCGAGCGTTTTACCGACTTCACTAAATCATCACACAGAAAGAGTACTAGATTGAAACAATATAGATGATAAAAAATATGTTGCTGAACCCCAAACACAAATAAAGTTACTCTCACGACTTATGCCATGGTTTAACCACTTTTCCATTGGTCAATTAGGGATCACAGTCCCCATTTATTGAGAAAATGTTCCATTTCTATGAAAGCAAGCGCAGCATTTGACGTGTTGTTACGATAAGAAGGCAGGAATGCTGCTCAAGTGTTTGGCTGTCGCCATCTTGCTTGCTTTCATAGAAATAGAATATTCTCAAATAGAATATTGACAAATAGGAAGTGATTAAACCATGGGATAAGTCGTGCAAGTAACTTAGTTAGTTTTGGGGATTCAGCAACATATATTTGAACCCATACACTGTTTAAATCTATAGTGTAGTCGTTTAATTAAAATGTTCATTAAATATCGTTTGCATGTAGAGTGTTTTCTGTCTGACGCTTTAGCTAAGTTGGCAAGACGCTCGACTTCTAACTGAGTAACCCATGTTCAAATCTGACTACAGCCGTAACTTTTTTTTATCCCAGTACCGAAATAAACACCGTGTGTTATGTTGATTTAACAGACAAAAAGTGATAGTCACGCTGGGACACCGCATTGTGTTGAATTAACACAGCTATTTTTTGCAGTGTATTTTGAAGATTGTTTAAACAAAGAAAAATACTTAGAAATTTCTCGAATATTGTTCAGATTACAGGTCAAAAATTCTTTATAACGAAATTTTCGTTAAAACGAAGTCTTTGAGAATTCCCGTTGAATTCTTGTTCTTCAAGACTTCAATACGATGTTTATTACAACGAATTTTTGTTATAAGGAAATAAAACTGCTGGTTCTGTAACATTCGTTATAATGGGATTTTACATGTACCATTATTCAGATCACATTATTATTACTTATACTATGTACAGAATGTATCAAAAGTCACTATCTCCTCGAGCGGAGCTGGAAGAAAATACTGTGAATTTGGATGCAGCGATTTTGGTTTATGAGGTTCTTTCAATCTTATAAAGATACAATTTTCGTGTATGGTATTTCTGCCCTATAAGCACTGAGACTTTGAAGATAAATATCCTCGTTTGTGGTTAACAAAACAAAATGTTCAAGTAGGGCCCCAAACAAAGTTTTATTTGTTTTAAACAAAAGTTTGTTTTAAACATATTTTTTTGGCACCAGTGAAGAAATAATTACGATGGTTCTGAGAGACGAACAAGAGTTGATTAGTTTGCAGCGCAATGCCTTACCTACAAGCTCACAACGCTTGTTGGTCAAAGCATAGACCTCATAATAGATAGACTTAGCACGCTTCCCCATTTCTGGTTGCGCTAAAACTAATGGATTATTGTTCAGAGCACGTGATTTTGAATCCGTCCGCTAGGTAGCTCTGCCATAGACGTCATATTCTACTATTAGTTCTATGGCAGAGCTACCTAGCGGATGGATTCAAAATCACGTGCTCTGAACAAAAATCCATTAGTTTTAGCGCAATCAGAAATAGGAAAGCGTGCTACGTCTATCTATTATGAGGTCTATGGTCAAAGTTAAATATAGTTTAGCTCATATAAGAAAACATTTTGAACTTAAAATTTCCAACATCATAACTGCAAAGAAATACAATATTATTGTATTATAACGCCTACTGTACAGTTTATTAAAATAAATCAATATCTCATGCTTCGTATGCTTTGTCAGTGATCAGGGTAACAAATACGTTCTACAAATCATAATCGGTTTTGGTTACTAAGAATCTTGTTTGTTCCATCAAACAAACAACATTTGTTCCATTAAACAAATTTGTTTCAAAATCATTGATTTCTATGTTACTCATTCGTTTGTGCCAAGCACACGAAATATTCAGAAATAAGCAAGATTTTAACTGCAACAAAATACTCCAGAATTACTCACTGATATTCTAAAATCTGTAATTGAAAAGCATTAATATTCCATTTCGTAATAGTAATAAAATTCCTTTTGGCAGGCCTACAGGCTGAGGTACATTTCGAAGTGTTTTTGATTAAATTTATTGGGGTAAGTGCAGAATAAAAATACTTTAAGTAAATCTACTTTTGACATTTTATTTTCATTGTAAAATTATAAATACGGTAACTAATTACCGTGCAAACTTTTTGTTAATAGAACTGAATGCAGTGATATTCCAATAGAAATTAACAGGACCAATAAAACCCACCTTATATACCCGTAACGGAATATGAGCGCTATCGAGAAACTAGTTATTGATTTGTAGATTAATTATCAAGAGCTTTTCAACGTTACCCCACAAGGCATGGTTGTAAACATTTCGAATTTCCACCCCCATCCTCACTCGTACCCCCGCAACCCCTGAATCGTTGGTGTCACCGTAAACTTCTTACGGAGTACTATAATTTATGCAGACAAAGTTTCCCTATAAACTCAATAGGGGCTGATATATATTTTTTTCAAAATTTCAACCCCCTTCCCCAACCACCCCATTGGGCCGATTTTGTTCATTAACGGACTTAGTCGAGCTATTTAGCCTAGAAACAACATAATAAAATCTGGTTCAAATATCTTTAAAATTATGGCCGCTAGCGTGTAAAACGTTGTTGTGAATATCGAAATCTATAACAATGAAACTCTTTCAACAATGAAAAAAAAAGAAAATAAAGAATCGATATCGATCATGCTCTTGAATTGGTTATGAACTTTCTTCCCTGAAAGATTGAACTCTCTAGACTTGAATTTGTAGGAGCAACAAGGAAATTTCGTGAAACAGTGAAAATACATTAGACACATACGGATATAGTGCTGCCATCTTTTGTTGGAAATCTTTGCTTTAGATTATCCCTAATCTTTGATTTGTAAAGCAATTTTCAATTTGCTAAGACTACAACCTAAATAAAAGCAGATAAAGAAAACTTGAGTGCATGTAATGCATAAATACGATGTGAAGATGTTGTAGCTCAACATCTGAGGTTACTTTCTGTCTACCTTCTTTTTATAAGAGCTAACGTGTCATTCAAGCTGAGTGCATATATTGCAAAAATTCCGTAAGAGAAGGTAGTAGCTTTACTATGTTAAAGACAGCCTCATAAATCAAGCTATGTAAACTAAACCCAAATTTGATGTTAGTTTATGTTCACTTACTTTCGTTTAGGCGGTAGTGATTAATGTTTCTGAGTGCACGTATTGTAAAACTATCATACAAGAATGTTATAGCATTGCAAAACGAAAAGGACTGCTTCATTAATCAAAGTCTCTGAAACCGAATCTGAGATGTTTAGCTCAAGTCCACATTATTTCACAAGATACGTAGTGATTATTGATATACCCTGTATAATTCACGCAAACATTTTCTCCGAAATGTGTTCTTAATGGCAACCAAAAAAAGCTGAAAAACAAAAAAATCCGTATATATGAAAATATGAGACTGACCCATATTTCTCATTAAACTAATGTATACCATTGTAATTATTTTGTTACTCATTTTAACTATTGTAAGTTTGTACTACTAACAATGTAGTGTACTTGTTCCCCTTGTGTTAATAGATATAGTTGTTCACTGCTTCGTGTATACTCGTACTTTACCATTGTAATAAAAAAAATATCATAGTTCGTACTTTTTATAAAAACTATCATACCTCGTACTTTCTACGATTTTAATACAAATAGTCATGTATAACAGTCACAATATTTTACCATTTTAATAAAAAAAATCGTTGTTCCTCGTAATTTACTATTTCAATACAAATATCGTAGCTCGTACTTTACCATTTTAATACAAATATCGTGGCTCGTACTTTACCATTTTAATAAAAAAATCGTGGCTCGTACTTTACCATTTTAATACAAATATCGTAGCTCGTACTTTACCATTTTAGTAACAATATCTTGGCTCGTAGTTTATAATTTTAACAAAAAGTTGTAAAGCACGCGTATACGTACGCACCGTGAACGGCGCATGGGGGATGTGGAGGTAGCGTTCCACATTTTCTTGACCCACGGTACTAAGTGAGGTGGGGTGGTCAGTCCCACGCTCAACCGCCTTTACCTTCCCAATGTGCCCAGGAGTACCAAGGACACTCTGGTACTCAATTTGATAGGAGGCTCAGTGGACCTCAGAGCGCCAGGCATCGTAACACTGCGGGAAAACTCTCCAGTGTCCTGGCCAGGATTTGAACCCTTAATTCGTGATTTACCATTTTAATAAAAATATTGTGGCTCGTTCTGTAGCATTTTAATTCATTCATTCTTCACTATGTTAATAAAAATATCGTAACTCGCCCTTTCCCATTCTATTAAAAATATATCGATTCGTACTTCACCATTTTAAAATATATATTTGCTCGTATCGATATTTTGCCATTTATAAATCAAATATCTTGGTTGTTTTTCTTCACAGTACAGACGCAATATGTTTTGATAACCACTGCAGTCTAAACTACTCTTTCGTATTTGTTCGTTCTTTCTTCCAACAGGAGGGTGAAGTGGATGTAGACGGACGTCTTCGAAAAGCTTATGTTCCTGTTCTTGACGATGAATTATGTGATCGCTCATACGTTGAATTCGGAGGTGTTCCAACAAGCCATAATCTATGTGCTGG
This sequence comes from Lepisma saccharinum, assembly GCA_022664845.1. Lineage (NCBI taxonomy): Eukaryota > Metazoa > Arthropoda > Insecta > Zygentoma > Lepismatidae > Lepisma > Lepisma saccharinum. The sequence goes on along the minus strand of JAGDQP010030896.1, from coordinate 10,094 downwards.
TTACTTTCGAGAAGGCGGAAAGGACTCCTGTCAGGTACATTTCTGTTATGTCTTAATTCGACCAGTAAAATAAGCAAAAGTCTTTATTTGCAATCTATCTTAGAAGATAATTGGGTTCAATGGCCTTAGAAAAGTTTTTAAAAAATAAGACTTGATTCAAAACATGTTTATATTGATTAAAAACTCAATTCAATAATCAAACTGACTCCATTTTTAATGATTCATATAAATGTCGTGGTTTTCTTAACAGAGCTTGTAAGGATTTTAAATAAGTTAACTCAATACGATGATACATTTTACTTCTGTTGTGTGAAAATTAAAATGAGATGTACGATGTAGAATCCATATTTACACAAGACTTAAACAAATGCAAGCTAAATGTTTTAGATTTCTTCTTGAAAAGACAGTTTCTATACTCAATTTCAATACTAGAGTGTGGGTCACCAAAATCCGGACAAGTTTAAATTTCCCGCCGCATTATTCTTCCGCCAGAGGTCGTTGTTGGCGCGCTGCACTGCCAATTGTTTCTAGTAAACAGTCGTAATCTCGAAATGGCCAAGATGTTGAAATGGAGTGCAGAGTATGATAAAAGAGCCAGGATTGTCGAAGGCCTTCGCGCTGGGCTCTCAGCTGCAGATATAATTCGCTTCTTTAAATGCCTGAAATCCACAGTTTATGATGTTGTGGCGAAATATTCGGTTCAAGAGGACGTCCCTGTTGTTGCCAGAACAAAATTTCTCGCCAGTTTTCATCTGCTAAGTGTTGTCTCCAGCGAGTCATGTCATAACCCGACATTTTTTTTTAGAAAAACAAAGAAACTGCGCAAAAAAAAAGAAGTCTATTTCAACATTATTTCGAGTGTTGTGATGCCGTAGATGGAAATTGTGGCGCCTGGAACTCCATATATTTTCCAGCAAGACGGTGCACTGGCCCACACATGCCATTTGTTATAAAATTGGATGTCAGACAATTTTGATATGTTTTGGTCTAAGGAATTTTGGCCTCCCAACAGACCCGATTTAAATCCCCTGGATTACTACGTATGGAGAGTAGTTGAGAGTGTCCAACAAAGCTCGGAATCTCACTGGCATGTCATTAAGTATCGCCATTGATGTAGCATTCGCCGACATGAACTCAAATACATTATGTCGTGCATGCGCGCACTTTAGACCGAGATTGGAGGCCGTTACTCAATTTAAAGGGGAATTAGTTGAATGATTGTGCTCTATACAAGTCCCTCATGTACCACGTAAAAGAATGTTTTGTAATATTTAATATTTCGCTAATAAAATTTTCTTTAAGGAAACTGTTATAAATTTGTCCGGATTTTGGTGGCGCACCCTCTTGCTATTATAATAGTTTGGAGATTTCAACGTTCGAGTAAGAAAGGAAGCTCCTGGACCCAAATACAAGCTTGTACCCTTTTCATAACATTCACATCCAATTATCGCAAGATTTGTTTACTTTTATTTGAAATCACTCCTTCAATGTTTCAATTGTTCAAATGTATTGTTAAAGATTTAACACATTTCTCGTCATTCAAATAATTGAAATTAAGATTATTTTTTTTTATGAAGTATTTGCCATCAAGTCGTAATTTTCACAAACTAAGAACATAGTTTACATCTTTTGCATTCAAATAAATAATTTCTATTACAATCCCATTTTTTAATTATAATGAAGCAACGATATGCTTTCTGATTCAATGCGCACAGCAAGTCAAAACGAACAAATCCGCGCATGTCTCTGACGTTTGTTTTATCACGTAGTTTGGTATACCAACCACTAGGTGGCAGAAAAACAGAACGTAAGGACACTATATGAGCAATACATACATAGTAATTAATTTATCCATAGATGAAAATCGTTACATTGAGTGCATTTTTAGGAACGAATATTAAAGAAAACATATTGTCGGTAAAACAAGTAATATTACATTAATTCAAACCATATATACGATATAGGTGTTTATACAAAGATGTGTGTATCTTATTTGATGTCTGTATATTCACAGGGTGACTCAGGAGGTCCTCTAGCGGCTAACAATAAACTAATTGGCATTGTTTCGTGGGGCTATGGATGCGCAAGACCTGAATATCCTGGAGTGTATGCCAAAGTATCTGCATATCGACACTGGATTAGAAAAATTACAGGAGTTTAGTTTACAATGTTTTGTAACAACTGTTTAGATATATATCTTTGGTATTTTTTGTTTCTTATTTGCAATAAAATATTCATTTCAATTTACAAATGTTTCAGTCATTTTTAACGCTTAATATTAAAATCCGGAAATGTATTTAATTGAATCCATTGTTGGACTTTAAACAACTTTGGCTTAAGCCCCCTGAACTTGATGCCTAATGGTTTAAATACATTTATTTGCAACAAGTAACCACCAATCTCGCCTAGGAAAGAAATTAAAATTTGGCGGGAGTGGATGTTGAAGTCGTCTCTATGATACTCCATGAAACCGACCGGGTAGCCGTGTGATCGAAGGCGTTAGACCAACGACTCGACGGTCCCGAATTCGAATCCCGGGAGGGGCATGGATGTTTGTGGATTTTAACTAGGTGTAAAGGGTCGAAGTCAAAAGTTACTGGATGGCCCATATGAAATAAAGTTTACCGAAGTTTGATACTTCATAAGCTTCATGAACCATGCTGCATAGAATATGTCAAATTCTTCACCTTCCTCGCTTTGTGTAACGAAGAAATTTACTGCACACATCGCTCCCAGTTCTGGAATGCCTGCTAGAGCTCCAATCTTGGAATGGCCTGGAGGACTCGTAGCGATGTCTCCTCGATCTCCTCTAGGGTATGGAAACTGCGACATTTGAGGATTGATTTTTAGTTAAAGGAAAGTTATTTTTTCGCAAATCAGGGGAGTATATCGGTTGTGGGACAACAGGTGTCTCGTGCTCTGTCAAAATATCCTGGGAAAGATTATCGTAATGAACTATCCACGACTTGTTCTACAACTACAACATCTCAAGCCTCTTGCGCCGCAGTTTTTCTCGTAATCGTTGCATTACGCTAATGTAGAAGGTTGCATTCACTGTGAAACCGCGTATGTACAGTTTTAAACCCTGCTAAATTTCTAGCACATTTACTCAAACACGTTTTCCAAATTTATTCTGAGCAAATTATAAAGAATGAATTTCTTATTCTGAGGAAGAATACTGGTAGGAAACAATATTTTATTTTATTTCATTTCATTTCATTTCATATCGCTTACAATTACAGAAGTACATTTAAAGAAGAATTACGTTGCATAGTTTAAAATTTGAAAGCGTAGTCGTAATTGTCATATACAAGTTCTAAATCTAAAATGAAGGCCAAAGTCCAAGAGATATCTTGTAAGTCTTTCGGAACGTTTTGAGGTAGAATATATTTCAATAGTTATATGGTTATGACCAATTTTGTCCGAGTTGCCCCTATTAATGTCTTCCTTGTTTAATGGTTCAGTTTCGGCTATACTTAATCAATATTTACATCTGTTCTTTAAGTGTCTGCCTGCTAGGATCCGCGTTAGTTGACTCAGTTTCAGAGGAAACAAACATTGCTATGTTCACGTATAATGTTGGCGATCTATCAGAAATATTAAAAAAAAAAAGACTGTGGCAATTCATGAATCTTTGAAAATTTTTCTATGGTCTTTCGGAATTTCAGACTCAGGGATATTAGGGTCGAGGAGAGAGTGTTAGGTAGTTGGTCAGGGCCTAGTTTGTAAGTACTAACCCGGCATTTGCCTGGAGTGACAGGAAAAAACCTAGAAAATGGCAATTGAATAACTTTGGGTACACAATTATGATCCTGAAACGAAAAGCATGGAGCGGAATCATTCCACGTCAACAAAGGCACAAGTGCAATCCGCTGGAGAAAAACATGATGCTCTTTTTTTTTAGATTGCGAAGTGATTATTTTGACAGATTTCCTGAAATCTGCGTACAGGGGATTATTACCTAAACCTATTACAACGGTTGAGCAAAGCACTGAGTCAGAAAATAAGCAAGGGTGTGGTTCTTCCTCCCACTCACAAAGTAGTGGCGACAGTTGAGCTTATAAAGAAGTGAGGTTGCACCCAGCTGCTACATCCTCTTTATTCCCTAGATATGGCACTTTCAGACCTTTTGCAAAATGAAGAAACCAACGCAAAGAACTGATTGGACAATGGAAGTCGTGTTTTTTTTTTATCGAATTTGATTTATTTATGACCCTTAGGCATCAAAGACTCAGGCCAGAATATTGTAGAGTAGTGTGAAGAAACGGGACGGGGTTGGCCAAAGCCTAAGTTCAAGGTATTATCAAAGCATTTGCCTGGTATGATTGAAGAAAACACAGGAAACACCTTAGTCAGGGTAGACGCTTGCTGGCATCTAATTCAGGACCTCTCAACTGCCAAGACAAAATCTATCAACTGAGCTACAAACGCTCGATAAGTCTGTTTCAAGCCAAAATCAAGACTTCTATAATGACGGTTTGCATAAGGTTCTACATTACTAGAAGCAAAATATAGTTTTACAGAGGAATTATGATGCTGGGAAGCGTTTCTGATAATTTTCGGGAATCTATTTCAACTTCTTCATGGTCAGAGAAGAAACTTACTGTACACTCCTCGTATATCTGAAGATAAAGAGTAACACTTTAAGATTTTCGCGGCATACAGAAAAACATTTCTGTTTCCACGTCTATTGTTTTTCTTTTCTTTTGTATATTAATACAGTTAAGTGAGCTAATATCAATTATCCTATATTCTTCCATATTACGATTAGTTGATAAGATATTTTCATTTTGTTTGTCCCAGCAAGAAAAGGAAGAGCCATAAACTATGGCTCGGTAACTACCATACTGTCAGTGGAAAAACGTTTCATTATTTTTTATTGTTTTTATTTTCTACTACTTTAAACTGAACGCTTTTTCTTTTTTCTTATGGAATGAATGAATTGTAAAAATCTCTAATGAACCTTTCCTTCGTCCATTAACATAGATTTGACTTGCATTTTGACCCACTTTTTTTTTCTCCAACTCCCACCCTATCTTTGAAGAAGAGGTATAGCGAAGAGAGTTTTGCCGCCGTCACCATGAATACAATGTTTGTTTACAGCAAACTGTTAAAGACACCTTCCCTCAAAGTAAAACAAACAAAGATGGAAAAAAAATATATGCTTTCACTTGTCATTCTATAAAATTCACTTTCCTGTTTAGCAGTTCGTCACAACACAGTTCAAGAAGAAAAGAAGATATTTGTGTATGCTTAACACAAACTTCGTGTAAGTGGGAACGCATGGAGTTATTACTGTGCTAAACAATAGTATTACAGGTACTAGCTCAGACAGACGCGGGGCGGCGGAGACACGTAGATAGGAATCCTCAGCAAATCATTCAGACTACCGGTGCGTAGTAAGATTTTTTTCCCCATAGAGACGGGATGAATACTTCCGAAAATTTTCGGAACAGAAGTTTGTCGGGAATTCGTGTATGGTCGGAAATTCCTGTCTCGATACTTCCTTACGTCTCGGGAATTCCCGTTCCTGAGATTTCATTAGGCATCGAAAATTCCTCACTCCTGAGACTTTCTGACGCCTCGAGAATTTCCCACTCTTGAGAATTTCTGACGCCTCGACTATTCCCTACTCCTGAGACTTCCTGACGGCTCGAGAATTCCCCACTCCTGAGACTTATTGACACCTCGAGAATTCCCCACTCATGAGACTTTCTGACACCTCGAGAATTCCCCATTCCTGAGCCTTTCTGGTGCCTCACGAATTCTCCACTTCTGAGAATTCAGACGCCTCGAGAATTCCCCACTCCTGAGAATTTCTGACGTCTCGAGAATTCCCAATCTTGAGACTTTCTGACGCCTCAACAACTCCCCACTCTTGAGACTTTCTGACGCCTCGAGAATTCCTCATTCCTGAGACTTTCTGACGCCTCTAGAATTCCCCACTCCTGAGACATTTTCACGCCTCGAGAATTCTTCACTCCTAATACTTTATGTCATCTCGGGAATTCCCAATCTTGATACTTTCTGACGCCTCGACAACTCCCCACTCCTGAGACCTTCTGACGCCTGACAACTCCCCACTCCTGAGACTTCCTGACGCCTCGAGAATAATCCACTGCTCAGACTCTGATTTATCGGGAATTCCCCACGTTCGAGTCTTTCTGATGTCTTGGGGATTCCTCACTCCTGAGATTTTCTGATGTCTCGGGTATTCCCTAATATTGGGACTAGCTGACCTCTCTTGAATTTCCTACTTCTGAGAATTCCTCACCCTTGAGACCCTGATGCCTCGAGAGAATCTCATATCTAAGAAAACATTTCTCTGTGTACAGATAAGAACTTTTTTTTCTTAGAGAAACCATTTTCAACTGTGAAGTTTTCACCTTCGATAATTGACTTCTCTCCAGTTTATTACACTTAGTGTGTTATTGTCCTATCGAGCTTGCTGTCGAGGAAGCTTGAGTATACTTTGCGCTATTACGGTATCGAGCTTGTTGATAGCTTGCTCGACGAACCTTCCCTTGAGCAAGCTTGACGGATTTCTTGTTAGTACATTGTCGAGTTTGATGATAAGCTTCCTCGACGAGTAAGCTCGTCAGTGTAAGGCACTATTACGACAAGCAAGCCCGATAGCGTGATAGGATCCTGACAGTGGGAACGCTTATACTACGTTTACGCCTCACTATAACTATACTGGTCCAGAGAGCGTATTAGCATTCATCTACATTTGATTTCCAACTTTTACAGTAGTGACGGTGTGGATTTTTCTTAAATGAGAAAGCTACATAGATACCACCATTCTATTTAAAACAGAAATTTCCAAATCAGATAACAACAATTTTCTTAAGGATTATTCATAATGTGCTTGCCCAATGTGTCCATCCTCTGAAAATTTTCCTCTCCTTATGAGATCTAAGTAGCTTCGTAATGTTGCAATTTCAGACGTTAACTTCATACAGGTCAAGTAAATTTGCTCAATTAGCATCTCATTATAATGCATAGTCAAACCCATTCTCTTTTCGCAATTCATTTCTCTTACTTTCCTTAGCTGCCATTTTCAACTCTAATATGTTATGACAGTTCGCCTCTCTTTTTCATGAACTACATTTCCATGCAGTGTCATTTCTGTCTTCTTCTTAGAGAGATATTTTGTTTCATCCTGTCGAGTACGATTTTCTGTATGATCAAGCGTTTCATTTTGCATTTAAGAAACATGACAGTACTCTAAAATGACTTCACAGCTTTTCCATTTTTTTTT
>JAGDQP010030895.1:0-22277 GCA_022664845.1 Lepisma saccharinum | reverse complement strand
CACACGGGGTTCTGGCGGAATCACTGAGTAAAGAAATGTCAAGTCATGTACTACGTTGACACACCTAATGTCATTCTTTGTTTCAATGTGACTTCGTGACGATGCAGCACCTTTTTTTTTGCTCGTAACAAATTTTCATCTTTTTTCTTCTGTGGGGAAATTCCTGAAATATATGTTCGAAATATCCACTATATTGTCCGCTTTGTATTGTGTATCTAGTAATGCAAGTCTCATAATTTAAGTATCACACCATAGGAGTAAGTTACTGAATAGCAAATAAAATATAATCAATGTTAGAAGGCTGTCATCTAAGGAAAGGTTGAACAGAGGATAATGTGATTTATTGTGGCTGTAGGCAGTTCTAGCCATATATAAAGAAGGTTGACTGTTTCAGATGTTAATCAGTAAATTAATTACTCTTTCAAAGCAATAATTCTTTTTCAAAATCCTATTAAGTTTTATTGACAAAAAATAAATCACTCTTATAAAGGAGATAACAAGATTTATATAAAATCCAAGGTCGTATGGGGGCGAAGAAGACAGGCTTAATATTTTGTTTTTATTAGATTGTCTTTGACGTTTCGTTATCGAAGTACAATCAAGACTAACTGACATGCTTAATGCTAATTCTTTGTCAGGGATTCGGTTGTTTTACATTGTTTAAGTAATTAAATTTATTGCGCAAGGAGAAACTTAAAATTGATGATCAGAAACTGGACAATTGTTCTGGAATCTGTTTGTATGGTATTTCTTACATGTAATTCTTAGTATGCGTGTGTGTGTGTTTTCAGCTTCCCCACCCCCCTCCTGCAAAGACAACATTTGTATCCTGACAATATACATAATTGTTGATGGAAAAATCTGTAACCGAGTGGTCGTCTCAGTCGGTAGAGCGTTAACCTAGCCAACGAGATGCTAGGAAAACGATTCCAGCGGCCGCCCTTCTTGACTGACAGATCTTTTCAGCAGGTTTTCCGTAGACTCACAAGGATACAATGATTTTAAGCTAGGCGACTAGGTCCGTTATATGGCTCAGGAATGGCGTTTCTCGACAGGTCTTTTCGTGGGAACGTATGAGGAAATTGGCAGCCAGGTCCTTCTTAATTTAGTAACCATCCAGACATTGACATGGTGGAACTGAGGGAACTCTCTAAAACCTTAAATCAGGAGGACCAACAACAGTCTTCTAACCTGCTCCATCCGTCCGCAGAAATAGTTCTTAGTCCACGGTCATATATGACGGACGGTTCAACTTAGATAAACTTTTATTTTCTTTGGGACTGTTTTTCGGACCCCGTTCGTAGATTGCGCCCCAGCATTCTAGTCCATACGACTATCGATCGAGGTCGGGCGGATCGTGCATGTGAAAGAGGGAGTGAAAGTACTTTTCAAATAGATAATTTTTTGGGGGGTCCGCTTGTCGCAGTTTTTAAACTATTGCTACAAATGTTTTCTGGACATCATTCTGTCAAAAATCTTTGGTAACCATTTTGTATTTAAGACTCATTTGTCCCCGCCCGCCATTCAGGCGATGTGTTTCCCATGACTTAACGCCTCGCGGTTTAGTGCTGAAAATATTTTGTATTTCTCTCCACGAATTTTACATATACTAACAAAAGCTTGGTTCTTCAATACGTCCGACATGTCCTGGTATTCAATTATGTGAATTAAAATACTTTAAAAAATTAAATCTTAACGTGTGGCCTAAAGTCGCCGGAGAACCACAGCTCGCTTGGCGGGCGGCGATAGGTGATTCAAGCGCGAACTCGAACCGACAACCGCTGCGTTGCGTTGCCATACGTCCTCACTGTATTATTCACACTTCATAACGTTTCCAGTAGCAAGTTGCCATACACAGAAGACTGTCGCGCCACCTATGGACAGATCATTGGCAGCCCGATGCTGTTGGCCTTTTTAGTTTGATACTTTCGCTACATTTTTCCCTTCCATATTTTGTTGTTCCCTACCATCATTCCTTTGTTTTTATTCATTACTTTTTAGTCTCCTAACATCTTTATAATAAAGAGCTTTTTCATTATTTGAAAAGAACCACGTGATCTGCAAATCTGGCTCGTTTTCTCTTCTTCCTTCTCTCCTTCCTATCTTTTTTAGATATTATATCATTTTTATACCAATGCACTGTAATTGATTGCTGGATTTACAAGATAAAGTATTTTTAATGACCACCCAGAATTGACAAGCGAGAGGGAGAGGGGAGAGACAGGGTTGGCGGCGGCAGCTAATAAATTACCCACACCTGTAGCCGTTTGTTGATCACTGTTATTTGGTAACAACAAGCAAGCCGAAGAACTGGTCAGACATGAGTACGTGTTGTGTGGGCGTGTCCGTTTCTAAGTGGATGATTACGTTTTGTTTTGTGTATTTGAAGTGACCTGTTGAAGGTCAAGATCAACAGCTTGTGGGTGTTGTAAAAAGGGTGCGGCACACGGTGTTTCAATCAACAAGAGCTGTGATGAACAGCAGATCCCTTCCCCTTGCGGGTGATAACACGTGCTTCAGAATAGTAGTATATTCTGTTGTTTTCACACGTCAAACTTATGTTTCCGCAGCAAATGGTAATTTCTTTTAGCTTCGTAGTTGAGCCAGAATACAAAATAACATGTCAGTATCGGAGCTGAAATCCGGTCTTAGAAAATATTAACTGGGAATTTCGGCGTCGCATCTTCGTAAACTGTAACACTTTATTTTTATATGGGCCAGTCTAGTAACTTGGGACTTCGACCCGTCACGATTCGCTCCGTAGCCATGAAAATTCACACCCATGCCCGTTCTGGGACTCGAACCCAGGACCTTCGAGTCGTTAGCCTACCACCGTAGACCGCACGGCTACCCGGCCGGCTCGTATCTTCGTGTTCCGGAGTAACATCTCCGGTCTTTGTCAATGCAAGGAAATAATTAAAAACTCTGCTTTGTCCTCCGTGTTACCGGGTTTAAATCGGGTCTGAAGCCTAGACCCTGTGACCAGGTCCAAAGCTTGACTCGATTGACCCATTTCAACTCTGGACAATATATGTCGGTGAACGCACGTAAACAAATAAACCAAAATCTTGCATAGACGGTAGTTTGTACGCTACTGGAGCACCATTTACGTTGAAATTACGTTATTAGGGATGTATCCACTCCAGACGGGCGGTAATGTGATGACCATTGTAACAAATAACAGTCTGTAGACGAACGGAAGCGACAAGTTGGAAATCTCAACTGCTTCATTGTCCTTCGCGGAATTTGGCCATCTCAGAGTAATTAAAAAAGTTTTAGACCTATCATATTGACGGCGATATTTTTCTCCACTGTTAGATGATAAATTGTTGGCCTTCGTTGATCCGTAAGAACTGAGTTTGCGGCCACAGTGGAGCGACAGGGAAAAAAAACGCTGTGTGAGAACGAATTAATTGGCTTCAGACAGGCACGCTTCGGCTAATGGATGGAATTCGACCCAGCTTCTGTGCATTTCATATAGAATGCAGACTAAGGTCTATTTTAGTGACAATTGACATTACATGGTTGTCAGTGCGTCTGCATTATGCCTCGTACTCAACCGTCGTCCGTAGCTCAGTAGTGGAGCGTTGGCTTAGCATTCGGGAGGATCGTGGGTTCAACCCCAGCGGCCGACCACCCTGACTGAAGTTTTTCTAGAGTTTTTCCTCAGCCACACCAGGCAAATGCCGGAATAGTACCTTCAACTTAGGCCCTTGCTGACACCCTTATCCCGACCTGAGCCTTAGATGCCTAAAGGTCATAAATACAAGTCGGTTCATACTCAAATCCTGACTTTGATTCGGATTCCATCTTAGTAACCAGACTGATTGATTAGGTCGTAAAACGTCAACCAAAAAGTCGAAAGAAACTACTTCTGTATGCTGCCAATCCTTCTGTGTCGTCGTAATTAATGGTGACTTTGCACATGTTATCTTAAAGAATATAAAGTTATTGCCTATTTGTTTTGTTCCTTAAAAAGAAGTGAAGAAGAAAAACACCTTGTCTGTCTACAGGCATTGCAACGATACCGGTTTTATTCCCTAATGTTATAACTTGTGGCACGTTGAAAAGTTTTTCAAGCCTGTTAAAAACGTTTGTGACACGTATCGCTATGCCATATAAGTATATGACTCAAGAGTTTTGATTAACTGCGAATGCAGTAGTATTCATTCCTTGCTGTTAGATGTCGTTACGGTAGATTAACCTGTACCTTTTATTTATGCCAGAAGAAAGACGGAGGGGAAAAAGATGGTAATACGTATTGTGAAGTAGCATTATGAGTTAAAATGAATGACGGAAAAATAATCGTTTGTTTAATGACCCTGACGCAATATAATTGTTATTCCCTGAAAAAGCTTTCCCCTCCCTGCCCCGTCTCCTCCTGAGCCTGTTTTCTCTTCGTTAGCACACATACATATACACGGTACGGGTAGTAAAAATATGTCGACTAAAAAAGATCTCCTTTTTCTTTCAAATCAGTTTAATTCTTATAGGTGGCATTGCAGTCGCTGAATGACGTGATCGACAGCCTATTGTTTTCAGAATAGCGTGAGAAGCAGAAACAATCGTCACAGTTTTATTTCCATTTCAAATTCATTGGCTATAGTTTTGATTTTTCTGTTTTTCTTCCTTTTTTTTTCTTTTAAACAAGAAACGATATTTCTTATTTCGAACAAGTGACACTTATACTTGAAGAAGTAATGGAGTACATAAAATGGGCATTATAATAGATCGTGCTTAGAAAATAACATGTTTTATTTATTTAGTTTTGATTGCAAGGTTGTTATTTGCTGTGCGAGGCGAAAGTGCTATTCCTACAAGGTTTTTGTTATCCTTTTTTTTTCTGTAACTTTCACACGCTTCTATGACCTACACAGTGATCTGTGTCCTTCCTTTTTCACATTACTGTTGTGTTTTTTTTCGCTTACTTTCACAAAACAATTTAGCAACCATTATTGCTTAATTTTATTGTTGATTTGTTTCTTAAACATGCCAAAATTGTACGCCATCTGATCCAACAGGATATCGGATCGATTTCTATTTGAGAGCACATTGAACGAATATTAGAGATTCGGGATGGGGTTAGCCAAAAAATAATCCGGATAAGACATATTCAAATTCTGTTCGAAAACAGACGAATAATACGGATAACTGATAAATCCAGTTACTCTGAATCCAAATGAATATCTATACGGACTAGATTTGGTCATTATTAGTACCAGTTTAAGCTAGGTCCCTTCATAAGTCAGCTCAATGTGACGGGAAGCAATGGCAAACCACCATCGCTTCACTTTGTCTAGGAACCTGCCATCCATACATCATTATAAAATAATAATAATGAGCGGTCTAGTAATTATGATTTATTAGCTAACAAATGTGTCAAAAAATATTTAGATCTTTACACAGCATCTGAAGTGTCATATTGTTTAGTATTTAAAAGCAATAATATGAAAATGCCCAACACGTGAGAACTGTGTCTAATCAATGTTTGAAACTTAACGGTGTAGATCACCCCCGCCATCTTGGTATGACCTTTCCATTCATTTACATGGGAATCGTTTTACTCGTCTTCTGTCTCTCAGAAGTATTGTCTAGTTTTGAGTTCTGTAGCCGCGAGGGAGGAGTCGTAACCTGATCATAAGTGGGAAGATCCTTTTAATAGCCAATGAGAGGTAGGTAGTAAAAGCGCGAGTTCTTGCTGATTACTCGTGCACTTACGACTTCACCCCGCGCTTTAACCAAGACCCCTCTCAGAGGTCTACAGAACTCGGAACTGCACAGTAGAATATTCAAGTTCCGCTTTCACGAAATTTGCCTTGGTCGTTATTTTGACTCCTGTAAAGTTTTGGTTTGTGAAGTTTCTTAAAATATATGAGTATGATGTATTATTAATAGTTTACCATATAAATTACAATATGTCAACGGAAAATTATACTGTTCGTGTGTAAAATATTGCATTTATATAAAACAGCACGAGTCAAAAGATGACAAAACACAAGGCGAAAACAGAAGTTAAAAATTACTCTCCTGAGAGACATAAGACGAGTAAAAAAAATTTCCATGGAAAGGTCGTACCAAGATGGCGGGAGTGATCAACACCGTTAATGATTGTCTTACTATGTAAAATGGACAGTAAATAAAGATTAATTAGTTTATGGAAAGTGGGTAGACCTTGTACTAGTCGTTAATTCTGTAACTCTGCCCAAGCTCTCATGTAAATGAAGCTTTTTTTTTCCTCTCGACTACAAAAGAGAGAAGAAGAAATCAACTTGATTTCATTGGATTGCACGCCTAATTATTATTAACCATGTTAGAAATTCTGCTTTAATTAAATTTTGAAACACGTAAATTCTTCAATTAAACAGGATTTAGTTTTGAAGATGAAAGTTGGTTAGATAGGTACGTGGCAGCACATCATTTCTGGAATTAAATTATTTAGAGAAATCTGGCTCGATACCAAACCTTCAGCAACCACATTTTCCATTTATATTGGCTATATCATTTGACTTCGCTCATCAGTGATAAGTTTATGGTGCGATCCCCCCCCCCCCAAAAAAAAAAATGCATTGCTACAGGCTCTGAAAAACCAGTTTTCAGAGCCTTGCTTGCCAACTTGTTCCAAGTTGCTTTTCCTGTAGGCTGCTTGCCAATGTTTTGAAAGTAGGTTGATTTCCTCGGAAAAGAACTTTCTGTAAACGCATTTACTAGAAATTGTCAATTTAACTTTTGTCTTCTTTCTTTCAAGTGAAAGGCGATTCTTAGTAATATCTCGTCATTGTAAAGTCATTCATGATTACTTGTTCTTTTTACTAGTTAATATGTGGAGTCGAGAAGCCAAGAGTTGCAAATGACATTGAGGAGTTAAATACGAGTTCGAGGTAATATTTTATAATTATACATTACCCGAAATATACATATGGCAATTTTGTCACCGCGATCAAAACTAAACGACCTTAAATCCTATGGGAAACATATGGCATCAGGGTCGTTTTGTTTTGACTTGAACTTATATTTCGGGTTACGTATAAGTTTATTGGTCATTGTTACTTGTATCCAAGGATTCCGCCAGGATTTTCAGTTTGGGGTGGGTGGGGGTGGTGGTGTAATGTCAAAATTGGGAGGGTGTAAGTGGAATTTTGCTCGGTTTCTATCGATTTTTGATCTAATTTTTTGAAGTTGAGGAGCGCTCTCAAGAATTTCGGAGGTGACACTTCCTACAGTGGGGAGGAAGGGGGGTCTCACGGATCACTGCTTGTATCCTCCTGACTACTGCTGGGTGTTTAAATATATTTGTGTAATGATTTTGTTTGCTAGTTCTATTCATACCTTTTGTGTGTGTGTGTCATTTTCGTCGTAATCAAACATGAGCTTCTATGAACTGGACCTTACTATTAACAAGGGAACCGAACTACGCTTCAAATTTGAATCCGAGGCTGAAAACAGGTTGCACAGATCCATGTAATGCCTCTAGTTCGTAAAGCTGCCAATTTCCATCATGCTTTCACTGTAGCAGCACTACAGAGCTTTACCACAAGCCACGGGTTGCTGCGTAAGTCCCACGTTAGATTAGGTTACTTTATCACCGAATATAGTAATTTTTTTTTTAGTAAGGAAAGTGTTGGCAGAATTACAAAAAAAAATAAAAAAATAAATCATTTCATTGGAATTGATGCACATAAAGGATGCGAGCAATAAAAGAAAATCTGTAGAATTTATCCTTGAAGCTCTACTAACCCGTAGTACTTGCTAGTTCGACTAGGTTACATAGGTAGTTAGGATATGTACAAATTGTTTTTTTTTAATATATTATTTCTGTGATTCAAATATGAATCCAAAGTAATGTTAAAATCTGTTCCATATCAATCTTTATATTTGTTGCAAGCATAACGGTTGTATCCAGACGTATTCTCAACATCACTGCGACCCTTCAAATTTGTATTAACATTGCCCGCATCTCTATATGTATTCATCATTACAAAACACACAAAGTATTTCCTCTATTTAGAAGTTTGTTTCAGATTATGAGTGGAACGTTTTCGTTCGGTTCAGTACTTTTAACGCAGAGTGGATAAGTAAGTCCTGAAGTTCGATTACGTCTGATCAAAATTGGCTATATAGAAAGTTGCTCAGTGAGAACCCTTGGTAGCATCCTGACATTCGCCCGAAGGAAAACACTGCATACCAGTAGTAGCAAGTCATGTTTCCAGTACTAAATTATAATCCTGTTAGTTGTAGGCCTATGGTTACATCTCAGAACTTCTCATCAGTATTATCTTCATAAGAACATAGCAATCATAAGACAACGAAAGCTATAATTTCAACCCATCATTCTTGTGAACTTCTCCTAAACATATATTTTATTAACCTCGCTAAGTATCTTTAACGTATATTTCAACTTCAGTCAATCTTTATTTATTTTATCGAAATTTATTGTAAAATTCCATAACATTCTTAGATTACCAATATGTCGAACCGTGAAGCATAAGGACGCCATTTCATGTATGCGATATTCTCGTGCTTCGCTTGCGGTTGGATCTAGCAGCCAACGCGTCCCGTTGGCTACTAAATCCGAGTGAAGTAGTTGTTAGTGCGTACATGAATAGGTGCCCTAAAGCCGGCTTTTCATGCAAGCGTGCTTTGCTTGCGATTTGGCGGAGTAGCTAATGGGAAAACACGAATTTAAATATGCAGCTAGTAGTAGGTCAGTTACATTGAAAAGCCGGCCTAACAGGAGCGAGATTTGTAAGCCATTTTCAATGTTGCCAGAGAAGTTAAATTCTAATCAAAAATAATTTTGTTCTCGCCCATGTTGAATATACAAGCATAGTGCTTTTAGACACTTTTTGCCTTCCATACGTCTGGTTATCATCATATATGTTCTCTGCTTTTTATGATGTCATTTCAAGGACATCATATTGCATACTACATGAAGTGATAAAAGCAAGAGAACCAACACCCATTCTAGAATGTTAGCAGAAATTCACTGGTCGCTGGGGCGTTTCAGCACGCAACCTTTGGCTGTTACTTGCAGCGCCGTCTGGGAGTGAGGCGAGGCAATTAATACCAGCAGTTAATAATGACTCTGTTCCGCTTCACGCTGGAATTAAACCAAACATGTTAACATCAAAGGGAGACAATGAAAGCCTGGTCAGAGAGAGAGAGAGTGAGAGAGCGTTCCGCAGGAAGAAATAAATTTCTTTATCCAAGAAGTAGCGAAACCCACACTCACTGTCAGTGAACTTGGTGAAGTTTTCCCAGAAAATAAATTAATAGCTTTTTGCAAAAGCCGTCTCCTAATTAAGTCGGCGGAGAGACAACTCGCATATACCACGGCGGCGAGGTTGATATTTGTTGCAAATACTGGAATATACAGGGTGGGTACAAAATTGTGATTTCCAAAGAAATTTACCTTTACAAAAGAATGAAATTTTTGCTTTCAGATTGTCCTGTGGAAACAAAGAAACTACGGATTCCAGACTACAAGATTTATTCTGTTGCGTAATTACAGGGCGATTTCATAGAACCAGATTTTAACTATCTATCTGTGTTGTTTTCGTCTTAAAAGTCTGTAGTCGGGAAAGAAATTAAGATTTTTTTTAGGTGTTATGATTACTCGCCAACTGCCACGATATTCTTATTGCGTATTTATCTTACGTCATCAGTGTGCGTATTACCACTGATCTAATGATTGTCAATCTGATTGTAGCAGTTAGCACGCTGCCGATACTATAATTTGTGTGTGATGATGACTTAACGGTGTAGATCACCCCCGCCATCTTGGTATGACCTTTCCATTAATTTACATGGGAATCGTTTTATTCGTCTTGTGTCTCTCAGAAGTTGAATATTCAAGTTCCGCTTTTACGAAATTTGCCTTGGTGGTTATTTTGACTCTTGTAGAGTTTTGGTTTGTGAAGTTTCTTCAAATATATGAGGATAATTTATTGTTAATAGTTTACCACATTAATCACAATATCTCAACGGAAAATTATACTGTTCGTGTGTAAAATATTCAATTTCTATAAAACAGCATGAGTCAAAGAAAAGATGATGATACACTATGCGAAAACAGAAGTTAAAAATGACTCTCCTGAGAGACATAAGGCGAGTAAAACAATTCCGTTGTAAATCAATGAAAAAGTCATACCAAGATGGCAGGGGTGATCTACACCGTTAAATTTTGAACGTTTCGAACCCAAGGTGGATTTTGTTGGAAACTAAATGTTTCTGTGTATTCCTTTGTTTTTTGTTTGTACTTTGTGTTGTACACACAAACTAAAAAAAAGAGGTCAATGAGACAAAGTTCTATGTCCAACAACGAGTAAAATCTGCCAACAGCAAACCGATAAACTTGGCATACAGACACTGAATAGTTCATTTAACTTGCATTTTGAACATAGTTTCTATATTACTATATTGTACGGTTTTTTGAACTAAGAAAGTCTTCCCATTGGCCATTAAAAAAAATGGATCTGAATGTACTTCGCATGGACCATTTTGTACCCATTCTGTAAACAAATCAAACTTTGGCGTGTCACAGTTTAATAGACAAAAACAGACTGTACGTTGGATTAATACTTAGTTTGATTTGTTCTCGTGAGTAATTTCAACGTCATCGTTAATTGTGGAATCTATCCGTCCATAGCCTCCTTATACGCATGTTCATTGAAAAATAACCAGCCAGCGTTGCCAGTTTAGCTAAAACTAGTTCTTTTGAATACTCATTTAGCGACCAAAGATTCTCACTGTTCCATAATGTACATAGGGATTTAGCTATTTTTTTGTGAATGCTTTAGCGACAAACACTCCTTATTCTAACATTGGAGAGGGAGAAAGAGAGAGAGTGAGAGAATGTGTGTGTGTCTTTGTTTTTTAGCTATTAGATTGTGATTTAGCCACTTCACTCCAGTAATCAGGAACCATTCATTACTTCTGTGTAAAGGAGACATTTCTAGTTGAAAAAGTAAAGAAAGCATTCGCGACCCAAGCAGTTCACTTATGAAATAAGGTTTAAATAAGCATGCAATATTTTTTACACGAGGTAGTTTTTTTTTCGACTTTTTTACACAGCAATAAAAATTCGACTTGATTTTTGTTCGTGTGAACGTGATAACCCTCCCCCCTATTCCCGACAACCTAGTTCGTGAGGTATCTGAAAAAAAAAAAGAAGCTAACGAGACTCTCTGTATACCCGTCATATTAATCCCGTATTTTGTTCTTGTTATAAACTGTATACCCGTCATATTAATCCCGTATTTTGTTCTTGTTATAAAAGAACAAAAAAAAAAATCAGTTTGATCCACAATATTGTTGGATTGTACCCTTTCAAAAGAGGGGATAATTCCAGTGTTGAGGTGGGAAAATAGAGCCTGGGATTTTCGAGACATTTTCCCACCTGGAAGGAACTTTATCTTTCCTTTTCCTTGTGTTTTTTTGGTGATGTGGAAGAGATTAGAGCAAAAGAAGAGAAGGAGAATTCGAGTAGCTGTTTTGTGAATTGTGGTTTGAGGGCTGAGGAGGAGAGGGAACAGACCGCTGGTGGCCACCCTTGTAACAATCTCGCTTCTCATTTGTCACCTCACCTCCTCTCCGATTTGCCACTTTATGCTTTTTTTTCTCGTCCCCCACCCCCCACTCTCCGTGTTTTGTAAAGAACAAAATAAAAAAAAAAGCTTGTACCAACAGTTGGGGAGCGAGAAACTGGTTTGGTTGTTCCTTGAGTCCCCCCTCCTTCGCAGCAGCTAGTCTCTTGACTCCTCCATCTCTGTGCTTAACGATTGAAAGGGGTAGCGAAGCGTGAAGCCTCCAGGAAAATGGTTGGGGGGGGGGGGGGACAAAGTACCTCATTGCCTGTTTTGTGTTTGCTTTTTTTTATTTCGTTCTACATCCTCTTCTGTCGGCTGGTGGTATGTTCGTTCGCTCTCACACAGCTTCTGCGATGATATATTCAACGTTGGCTGCCAAACAGTTTTCTTCCCCTTCGGTCCGTGTGTGTATATATATCTTCACAACACAAAGGATGTCTCTCTCAACGGTACTATTTTTGTCATCCCACACCCCCAAAATGCGTGAGTGTATACGTGTTTTTGCGCACGCGTGCTTTTTTTCTTTTTCTTCCTTTCTTTTTTTTTCCAAAAAAATATTAGGATTGTAAATTACTGTCTGTTGAATAGAACAGATGTTCAGGGAAATTATAATTAAAAAGTCAAATAACGTGCGTTTTTCTTTTCCTTTTTTTTTAATGTAGTGTTGGGAGGCGAGGCATGTATAAATGACATGTGTATACTGTATATAGCACTTTCAGGAATCGCTTTGAGAGAGAAAAATCTGCTTATTACATGCGTCATTAAATTTGGAACACTTGGCTGTCAACGTTCATAAATAAATGTACGATATATTTGTTTTTCTTTTGTTGCTGGTTTCTGTCACAATAAACTAGCCATTTTTTGATGTGGATTCAACTTCTTGTAATAGTATTAATTACTTTTCGTCTCCTTATTTACGAAAAATTCAAGGGAATAACATCTTGCCTTGGTGTATATAAGCTTAGACCTCATAATAGATAGACTTCGCACGCCTCCCCATTTTTGGCTGCTCTAAAACTAATGATTTTTGTTCAGAGCACGCGATTTTGAATCCATCCGCTAGATAGCTCTGCTATAGACCTCGTAGTATTTTTTTGTTCAGAACATGCGATTTTGAATCCATGCGCTAGATAGCTCTGCCATAGACCTCGTTGTAGAATATGGCAGAGGTATCTAGCGAATGGATTCAAAATCACGTGCTCTGAACAAAAGTCCATTGGTTTTAGCGCAGCCAGAAATGGGGAATCGTGCTAAGTCTATTATGAGGTCTATGATATAAGCTGATATTAACTGTTTCGTGTCTTGCTGCAGCAAATTGTATTGGAGAACCACGGGAATCGCTATTAATTGTTGATCTTTTTTATACAGGTGGAATGAAGTTTGTGACTCGCTTCTTACTTGCTTCAGTTTGTCCTGTTGAGTTTCGTTGGCATATTTTCACTCTACCCACATTTATAGTCATTTCTGACCTTCATACATTTCTTTTAGCGGAATTTGTATCGCCTGGTCTCCGTGTTTATTGGTTTAAAAAGCGTGGAATGATTTCGTCATTCGTCGAGATATGTGAGTTGAACGAGTATATAGTGAAATGGGACAGTTTTTCGTTACAGGTTCCAGTTGGTTGCATTTGAAGCAAGAACCCTTTTGATACTGCTACACCAAAAACTCTTCTTAATTCAGTGTTCCCTCGAGCCAGATTTTTTTTACCAGCGATTTTCTAGATCCTTTTGGTTAACCAAGATGTTTTAAGTTTTGCGTGATTTAACCGCTGCAGCACGAAGATAAAAATACTCGCCAAAATTGTAAACTATTGTCCATAGTAGCTTGCTTTGTTCCTTCTCACGTACCTCAATAGGCGAAAAGGTTCTTTCTCAGAGCAGTTCAGAAAGCAAACGAGTACAACGTCTATTTTGAAGCTTAGGTAGGTAGGTTAGCCTATTAAGAAGAAGAAGAAAAAAATCATTGAGGTTTCCATAGCCTCGACAATACGTCCCGACAATGAGTGGTATGGTCTGGGACAGTGGAAGGTGACGCTATAACTAGGCAGTGTTTCATTCCAAGACGAAAGTGAAGCAGAAGTGACTTCTGCTGATGAATCGTAAAAAATACGCTTCTTGTACACTTCGACCAATATTTCAGCCCCTATATCGGTACCTTGCGGTTAATATGGGCAGCTATTTTTTTTTATTACCTCTGTATAGGATGAGTCGCCGTGACTCAGACGGTAGCGCGTCTGACTACGAATCGGGCGATCCGGGTTCAAATCCTGCCGGGCAGGACATTGGAGTCTTTTCTCACAGTGTTCCCATACATGGGGCTCTGAGGTGCACTCAGCCTCCTATCAGGGCAGCTTGGGAAGGTAAAGACGGTCGAGCGTGGGACTGACCACCCCACCTCACTTCGTTCCGTAGGTCAAGATAATGTGAAGCGCTAACTCCGCATCCCCCATGCGCCGTTCACGGCGCGTGCGTATCGCACAGAGGATAGCTTTACCTTTTACCTCTCTATAGGACGTAGATTCTAACAAAATTTCAGGGGAGGTCTCATTGACGGTTTCCTTGTTGGACAAAAAGTCCTGGCATATCACGCAGACTTTCTAGATAAGATTGATCCTAAGATATTTTGGTGAAAAGTGAGTGAATAAGAGAGAGAGAAAATCCGTAGTTGTATCTACTTTGGACGTACGTTCTTGATTGGTTTGGCAATTTTGGAGTAATATTTTTTCACCCATTATTGGTTGCTTCAAAAAAAAATCTTTCATAATTACAGGCCCTTCTTTATCCTTTTGTTTTTGCATACGGTTTTCAATTTGTCATGCTATACCAGAAAGGAAATAAATTTTATTTTAATATTTTATATATGATAATTAAATTTAAATTCAATATGTTTAATGCAAATGCCAGTGCTCGAAGAATAATGTAAGCGGAGTTACATAGCACTTTGCGTTATTCATGAACAATAAAATGGAAGACATATCATTGCAGAAAAGCATCCTTCTATATGCTTCATACAACCACAAAGCACCTTCTACAGTACTTCACAGATGCAATTAGAATCATTACGTTTCCTCATAAATCGCCAACGTATGCGGTAACATAGGGGGGGAAACGGGGACGTGAGTGTGTCACGTACTACTAGAAGAAGCTAATGTTCCTTGTTACAGGACATTGCGCCCAGCTACGTGTGCCTCAGGTAAAGCAAGGGCGGAATCAAGGTCAACCAAACATTCACGTGACATGCTAGAAGAAAGAAAGAAAGAAAAAAAAACTCGAGAAGAAAGAATATATAAAGAAAAAAAAGAGGAGGGAGTGTTTTTGTACAGCATTCCATCATTCCTGACCATTGTGAAGGCTTTAACGCTCATGTATTTAACGACGTTTCTCAATCTGCTTGAAATGGTGTCATGTTTTCTGTTTTTTTTTCTTCTTAAAAACAACAACAAGCATTTCGATGTTAAAAAAGGAAGGTACGTGGGAAGACGTGCTGTTTGCCAATAAAACAGCATCAAAGAAAAGAGCAGCTAAAGTGGGAGACAAGTGGGAGTTTATATCTTTCTAGTACCACTTAGCGGAAAAGGCTTTTTTGAACTTTTAAGTAGCAAGCAATACATTCAAATGAAGTTGTTTTTTCATGTGTTACTGTCTTTCTATGGAACGTGTTAACTTGAATGCTTACTACTGTTGGTCTTAAGGAATATTGTAGAACATTGTGCAAGAGCGGGGCGGAATCTTTAAAAATGAACAAAATGCGTTCATCTACGAGGGATACCTGAAAACTAATTCAGTTTCGAAATGTTACCGCTGTAGCGCTGCAGTCACAATGATGCGCATGCGTGTCAGCCGAGTTTCGTTGATTCTTTTTTAACAGGGCGGCACAGACGCCATGTTCTGACATTCGAACAGCGTTTACGTTTTATTTTGTGTATTTATAACGTTTTAAGAAAATCAAGGAGCTTGCCACATGCTAAATGCGTTCTGAAATACATAATCAACTTTGTGATGAATAAAAACAATACAAAGCTCTGTTCAGAAACTACGATGAAATTAGCAGAATTAAATCATCAAGCAATCAAACAGACAGATAAAATGTTTGGCCAAAATTGATACCGTACTTCAAAGATGGCCAGTGCGGCTACATAAGAGCAAAGAAAGACAAACCCGTAAGAGAGAGATGAAATATTAGGATACTTAAGTGCGGACGTACGAATTAAATCGGAAGTCAGTTGTGTATTCAGATAAAATAGGCGAGGGAATTAGGGCAATAAAACAGTGGAAGTGAAACTGGGTAGGGTATTGTAAGCAAAGTATATATTTAAAGACAAAAGAGGAAGAAACATATCAGGGAAAATACGTGAAGATAAACAGGAAAACATGACAGACCAGTGCGGATGGAGGAGTTTAAAGTTACAATGAAGACCCTACGACAATCAAAGCAAATCCTAAAGATAATAATTGTTAGATTAGTGATGGCCATATTGATCAGAGATCTATGCTATCCGAAGCTCAAATGATCTGAATTTGGGCCATCTCTAATTTAAACTGTAGAAAACGTTTGGCTGTACGATGGCTCGCATTCGGAACGTTCTGTGTTCAAACCAGACCTTGAGTTGATTTCTTTCCACCTCAGTTTCCATGCTCTATCCCGATCTGATCCAAAGATGCCTAAAGGTCAAACGAGCCAATAAAATTCAGTTAATGAAACGCGTGAAGTAACGAGCAAAAAAAAAGTTATGTTAATTATAATAATAAGAAACAGTCTCTCTCACAAATGCCCATTAAATGCTTCATCATTGTGAAAATTGCATCATTAGTGACCCATCCTTGAACGTAAGGCACAAAATATAAAGAAATCTTTTATTCTGTATGCAGTTATGTATAGTGCTGTCATTAACTATATACAAAAAAAAAAGTTCTTAGCGAGAAAATATAATTCCGTTAACGAGAGCAAGAAGGATTAATACGTATTGTAATTTTTAAAATATTTTTCCTCCTGCGTAGAAAAATGTCTTCATATACAATAAGCTAACATATTTTCTCCCATAACAATTTTGTATTAAAAGTAGCTACGGCTTAATTGGCTGTTGTATGTTTTTATTATTATTATTAAGGTCAGACAACTGCAAATAAAAGTGAGAGCGGATTTTCCCAAAGAACGAACCTATCCGTGATTGTTTTGTTACCTAAGGAATTGTTGGAAGAAACACTTAAAGCTAACCAGTGCGATTATTTCTGTGTTTTGGCTAGCGTTGTAATGGCATAAACACACTGCGCATACTGTATTCATTATTTCCCTAAGGCCCGTTTGACACGGAAGCAGTTATGCTACGATAAATCTTGGAGCTAGAACAGTAGTACCAGCGTGTGAAAGCAAGAAACGTACATTAATGCGAGATGCTATGGTAAGATTCTATAAAATTATTGCTTTTACGTGCTGGTATTACTGCTAGCGCTAAGATTTATCGTAGCATAAATTGCTTTTGTGTCAGGCGGGCATAAGTGTACATACCGTTTCGAGAAACTGTTTTGGTTAGAACAGGCAAGCTACGGGAGTTTGTGGAGATAGTACACTTGAAATATTTATTTAGGCCTGAACTATTAATATTGTTGAGAACGGAAAATTAGTTTCAAAGTTGTCCCAGTGCGACTTTTGTACTTTTTCTAATTTTGTTTATGTTGAGTTGGGTGGAAATTCCAGTATAAAGACAAGTTGCTGATATGAGCTGAGGAAATATGTGTTAAACAATGTTATAACAGTTTTTTTTTTTAGATTGTAGGAATGCTCGTCTCATAAAAATATAAACATAAAAATGTACGATAAAGTTAAACCGGTTTTTGCATTTGTTTTGTTTTAAAAATCAAGAGTTTGATTCCAAGAAATGAAGTTGAAACTATCCTTTCCAAGAAGGCTATAAAGAGCTTTTTTAATTAGCCGCTAATAATCTGGCGCAGCTTCTGTCAAGAAAAAATCCCTATACGTGGAAAACACGACAGAATCCGAAGCTGTTATCGGATTGAAAAATACATTAGCGTGCGTCCCCAGCCCCTGAACTGTTGTATTACCATATTCACTTGTAAAGCATAGTTGGGTTACGTAAGGGCTTTATTTATTAGTCCTTGAGTAAATCTCTTTAGGCGCGTAATATTGTAATAAATTTATGTCACGTTAAGTAGCGGTTTTGCAGGAAATATAATATTTTTTTAGTTTATTGCTTAAAAAAAAGAGGAAGGGATCATTCAAAAAAGAATATTCGAAACTTCCCTTTTATTGTAGCAATGGCGGTTCGTGATCTGAAAGCAGATGAAGTGCTAAGAAAGAACACCTCCGTAAATTGCGTTTCTTAACCGCTATTTTGAGTTTCCAATCTTAGGAATCAGCTTGCTCAGCAGTTTGCTCGACGAGCCTGCACTTCAGCAAGCTTGGCGCGTTTTCTGCTATTACATTGTCAAGCTTGCTGATCAGCTTCCTTGACGAGGCGAGCTCGATAGTGTAAATGTGGCCCTTAAAATGATTACCGTTAGTCTCACGTTTTAATCTTACGCAGTAGTGGAATAGTTTTAAAATATTTCGAAGTTTCATTTACTGATTACCTGGGTTTCATTAGCTTCAGTTACTAATATTTTTCTTGTGCTTCACAACTGCTGCTGTTGAGCCACTACTGTTCTGTAGTAATTAATGTAATGGATGCGATGATGAAAAAAAACTTTTTGTCAGACTAGAGTTTCTGAAACTCCTGTGATTAGTATCTATATCTGAGCATCTATTTATATTAACTACTTTTAATTCAAACACATTGGAGAGCTCGTGTATAAACCAGGTGGCCCACCAGCGCTCTCACTTTTAGTGTTAATAAATGTTGGAGAAGTTTGGGGTATCAAATTTTGCAGATGTTAAGATAGTCTTTCGGAGTTATAGGAAAATTCTATAATGTGAAGATCACACTTTCGCACAAATGAAATATTAAAAGATTCCTTCTAACAATTCTCAGTGATACCACCGTTCGTAAGCTAGCTAGAGTGCGATAGATCCTTCTGGCACCAGGGCATCAGTGAATGACCATGCTTTCTTCCCCATTGGTTCAATGAAACATGATGAAAATGTCCCTCCTTTCGTCTTGATCATTTGAAAGTTTGAATAAGGGTAGTAGGGACCTACGTGGTTTTTCTTTGAGATATTGATATTTACCACTAATTACACGAAACAGTTTCTGTCCCACACCTGAGGTTGTAGGACAACTTTTGTTATAAAAGCTGTAGGGAGTTGACATATGGAATTTCTTGTAAGTAACATTTCTTTCCTTACTATGTACTTACACACATTTTTACAAAAAGATTGTCAAACACCTGATGATGTCCTCAGGTGTGAGAGCGAAAGATGCTTCGCATAGTGGTGAAAATCTTCTCAATTAGAGGACTACACAATATGTAAAGTTATAGAGTATTTTGCTAATATCAGTTTTAACACCACCTGTCACCATAGAAAGAAAGCATACCTGGATATATCGTAAAACCAAACAGCATATTATTTCAGTCAGTATAATCGAGCTTTCTCATGTGGCCACAAGAACCATAGTTAAACCTTACACTATAATAAAACCACAAAAGGCAATAGTTAGAATGTGGTTTAAAAAAACATATGCTCAGTTTTATAACTGTCCACGTACTCCTACTTGTTTTTAGTTTTTAATGTAGTGTGAAATTAGCTTTGATCGTTGTATCCACCTGAGAAAGTTCAATGGGAGCGGGTGAAAAGTGCTCTTTCTCTCTCTCTCTCTCTCTCTCTTTTTTTTTTTTTTACATGATCAGGTAGACTGTTCTTGGCGAAGTAATGAGTGCCGCTGTAAAGGACGTTTCAATAGGAATAGTCATAAAATCGAGTTCTTAAAATGTAAAACGAATTTTGTTGTAAGATATTTTCGTTACGTAAGTAGCCCTGAAGAAAATAGTTCCGAGGCAAGCTTAATGAATTCTGTAAACCACAAGAAAGCAATTTGCAAAGAAGTTAATATCCGCACAAAGGTGTTACTCGTTCTGAACACTTCCACAGTTAAGTATTCTTTTAACAAATGACGCGATAATTGCGGTTTAGGTAGAATGTTATATTATTTTTTTAGCACGTAATTTCTCTTGCAGTTGTGATCTTCATGGTTGTTTAATGGTTATAATTAATGTGTTACAAAGACGTGACATTTATATATACACTATACGTGGATATGAAGTTTTTTTTCTTTCTTTAAAAAAAAAAGATAAGTTGCAAAACCAGTTTTCTTTTGTTGCTGGAAGGGATATAAAGATGTCACGCGGAAAGGAAAATAAACTTATTTTTTTTTAACTGTTAATTTATTTCTCAATACTACGACATGACTTTTTTTTTTTAGAAGGAAAAAGCAAATGTATTTGCGAACATGTAAATGAAGGTTTGGGATTCAGTTTTCATATACTTCGAATGTAAATTAAATTAGCTCTTGTTTGCATATTCATCACGTTTTGTTGTTGAGTCGAAAAAAAACTGTTAACAACTGCTCTAATAAACCCAAAGAGGTTTTTGTTATAACTAGATTTGCACAAAGAAGCATGGTGCCAAGTATTCAATGCTAAAATGTATTTTTTTCCCCTCTGTCTTCCTTCCCTTTTGAACAGTGATACCAACCTACAACAAGAAATATATTATCAATTTGGATTCTAAACATGATTTTTTTTTTTTAATTTTAGAAATCTTACAGGGTAAATAGGTGGTAGCGTTACTAAGTGCGGGAATATTTCACATGTAAGGTTTTCTTCAACCGACACCAGTGTATTTCTTTCCAGCTAACTTTGAACAGTGATTTAGTACAAGGCCTAATTATTTCTCGAGTTCCGTGTGTAGCGCACCGGAAGCTATAAAATGAGAATTATCATTTCTTGAACACTGACGGAACTCGTAAGAAAGAACTAGCCTTGCACTAATTTCAGGTGCACCGCGCGAGTGGAGTGTACTTAAAAAGCTGTCAAAGTGCAAAATATACGTATATTTTGTATATATCTTCCATGTAATCTCCTTTACAATTGATGTGCTAATACTTGTACACAAAGTATAGAAGTCGCCAATTAGGGCAAACGAGGAACTTCGTATTAGTACAATCTACATTTTGAAGTACTTTTACCACTGTTCGTGTAGTGCATTTCTAGCACTACAGACAATATACTGGTGCTGTACGTTGCAGTCTGTTGAACATTTTTCAGATGATGTGATGAACATTATATGTCGTTAAAGTCATAAAGGAAATTGGTTCTAATTGATACTTTGTCTGCAACCGGGGATGGGTTTCCGATGCTGAAGTACCTTAGAAAGGTGAGGTAACGTTGGTTTCCCATCGTTGGGCTCCCTCACAACGTACAAAAAAATTACAATGCATCTAGCTGTGGTATACGTAATCCTTAGTCCTATGCTATAAAGTTAGTCAATGTTAGCGCCAGTTCCTTAAATTGAGGAAGCTAACCAAATTAATGAACAGGACTGACAAACTTTAGTTACCAGAAGAAAACGACCAGATCGATTCAGGATGCTGAACAACAACAAAAAAAAATCAGTTTCTATCTGGTTTCAGTGAGGCACAACCATGAATTGTGTAAATGGAGGGTGCTAACCATTGTAAACGGACCTGCCAGCTTGAAAGTCACAACGGAAGAATAAATAAGGGACATAGAACTCAGAATGTGAAGTCCTTCTACCTGTATTCGTAAAAATTCTGACGTGAATTCTTAAAAGAAAATTAACAAATTGGAAAGGATTTGCCGTTTTCAGAGTAACATTAAAATCCAGGTTCACTGATTTGTGTTTGCGTGTCTTTGTACAATCTCTTGCGTGAGATACAGTCGAGCATAGTGAAATTAAAATACGGCTAATTTTTTTTAAATGTATTTATTGGCGCGCTAGAACAAGTACAGGGCTCCGAAAGTTCAATAAAAACGGTAAACGAAACTGTTCGTAATATTTTGTAAGTATTTGTTGTAGAAAGAATGGCCAGAGTTAGCTATAAAGCGGATAGATTAGCATCACTGTCTTTC
This sequence comes from Lepisma saccharinum, assembly GCA_022664845.1. NCBI lineage: Eukaryota > Metazoa > Arthropoda > Insecta > Zygentoma > Lepismatidae > Lepisma > Lepisma saccharinum. Next base: position 649 of record JAGDQP010030895.1, on the reverse strand, counting down.
GCTTATGGTTGGAGAGAGAGAGGTTTTTCCTTTTGGCAACGTGAAGCAATCAATAACTCTTTGAAAAGTTACGGCTATTGTAGCTAGATGACGTGCAAGTTTGCGTTCGTTTGTGAGATCAAAATTGGCAGCGTTCCATATTCTTCTTTTTTTTTTTTTGTTCACTTCCTTTTCTGTCTTTTTGTAACTACCGCATCTTTTCCTTTTTATTCTTTTTTCTTTCTTTCTTCAATGTTGTTAGTGTTCCTCGTTGTGCTTTGGAAAGTCGTACCGAGCTGATAAAGTGGTTGATTTAACAGATATGTGTAGATCTAATTAATTGTGTTGCGTTCCGTCATTGGTAGTAAATTTAATAGCTTCACACTTGGTTGGAAATCGCTGTAATGAATCTCGCACAGTCCGTGCACGGCTGTGTTTATATTTAGGGAATTGATTCTTTAAGACTTTTTTTTTTATCCTCGGCGTTTTATGTTTAACGTTTGGCAGCTAGATTCTCATTGTTATATTAAGTGCGTTGGTGTTGATTTTTATAGAACGTCAAGTGATAAAAACAGAGCGTCTCGTTTATTCAGATGTGTGTGTGTGTTCACGAATTTCATTAGCTTTGATGCCGTTTAAAGTGTATCACCGTTCTTGGCTTTGTTCCATG
>JAGDQP010030894.1:0-22278 GCA_022664845.1 Lepisma saccharinum | reverse complement strand
AGCTAACCAGGTAGCGGCGAAGATACTTTTTGGATTTAAACAAGATAGGTATGCTCATTACCTGTCAGGCAACTGAATACCAGTTAACGATAATGGTAATATAACGATAACGATAATCTTTGAATAAGATTTAACTTTTTGGAAATTATTGTTCAGTTGCCTGCCTTCACTCCTTAGCCATGTTGACGTCTTCTACTGAACAAGGACACGCCCTACGATGATGATCGAAATAAGCATCAAACAATACTGTTAACAGATCCTTGTTAACAGATCTAACCGGAAATACCAGAATTATCACATTTTAGCACTATCGAAAAGAATCACATTACTGAAATAAATCATTGATTCCCGACAAATGATAAAGGACGACACTGTGTATGCAATCGGTTGAGATCAGCACAGTAAAAATCCTTCCCTTTTGAAGCTCAATATAAACGAAACAAAACTGTCTAAAATAAAATACAATGGAACGGAGCATCAAGGTCGTTACAATGTTTTGGTTTGCATGATAAATATTGACTATTTAGATACACAGAACACATTATTGAGCTACTGAAAAGTTTCTATGTTAAACCCGTATGTTAATAAAATAGGTGATAGGTTTGTCAGAATTAAGGAGGGACTGAGCATAGGGTCAAAGTTGAGCCCAGTGCTGGCGGAGATTGTTATGAATGAATGGGAAAAGAAGGTTCTGTTAAAAGGAGGTGACAAGTTAGTGTTCTTTAGTAGATATGTTGACGATTGTTTGGGGATATGGAAGGGCACGAAAAGGCAGTTGGAGAAATTTGTAAAAGAAATTGAAGACAGAGAGAAAGGCATAGAACTGGAGTTGGAAGTGGAAAAGGATGATACCATAGTGTTTTTAGATATGAGGATTAAGAAGAAGGAAGGGAAAATATACACGGAATGGTACCAAAAAAGTTGTGCGTCCGGGAACTATTGCCATGCTAGGAGTGATGTGGATTACTCGACAAAGAGAAACTTCATAAGAAACATGGAAGAAAGAATTAGGCAGGTCAGCAGTGAAAAAGAAAAGGCAGAGGAAGGGATAACAGTTTTTCATGAGCAGTTAAGGAGAAATGGATATGATAAGAGGAGGTTGAAGTTAAGAAGGAAAGGAGAGACCGAGAGACAAGGAGAAGAAAGAGCGGAACAAAAGGAATATGGAGAAGAAGAGAAGAAACTATGGTGGGGGATAGAGAGTATAGGAGAGGATACAGAAGTGATAAAGAGAATGTTGAAGAAGATGGGAGGTATTTCAACTTACAGAAAAGGAAGCAAAAGGCTACTGGACGTCATAAGAGAAAAGAAGAAGAAAAAAGTGAAGAGAGAAGAGAAGGGGAAGGAAATTATGGAGAAAAAGGGAGTGATATATAGAATCCAGTGTAGTGATTGTGAAATGTGTTATGTAGGCGAAACGGGAAAGAGGTTAAAAGAGCGGATAAAGCAACATAAAGCTGATATTAGGTTGGAGAGGGACAGAAATGCTATATATAAACATATAAGAGACACGGGACATTTAGTGGATTGGAGTGAAGTAAAAGTGTTAGGACAGGAAGACAGAAGGACGGTCAGAAAATGGAAAGAAGCACGATTTATAGAAGTTGAAGGTGGAAAAGCGATGAACTGGAACGCGGGACTTAAAATTGATGACCAGTGGGATAAGTTATTGAGAAGCCTGAAAATATAGATTGTATTATTGTTGTAAGGATGTACAGTGTTGCTTTGTTATTATTATTTATTTATTTACTCTTTATTTTATATTTTTAACTTTTTAGTTTTATTTATTTCTTTATTTATTGTATATATTTTTAGTTTTCCTTATTTTTCTTTTATTGTATAATTAGTTTTGTTTATTTTATTGCTTATTTTATTTGATTTTATTTAGTTTCTATTTTATTTTATTTTCTTATTTAAATAGTTTGTACAAGAAGGAAGAGGAAAAGGGCTTAATTTGATTTTGTAAGATAAAGGTAGTAGGAGCAGGAGAGGGGGGGGGGGTAATTAAAAATTCACTTTTTGTAGTCGGTACGGGATTGGCTGGGAACTTCTGATAAGAGCCAATCAGGAACCACGGAACTGTCTCACTGAAGGTTGTGTTGTGTATATGATTTAGTGTGTCTGAGGAAGCCGAGTGTTTTGGTAGTCGGCGAAAACGATTACAAAAATTTTAATTTTTTAAAATAAATTGTAGTGCTTTGCTCAGTCATTATTTTATTTTACCTTTGGTATAAAAAGCAAAGCTTTCGTATGGAGAATATCATAGTTAATAAAAGCCCATATTGACAACATGGTATTATTTATACTTTAGCTTACGTCGAGCATGATTTTTCGGAACGAAATAAGTCATATGTTCATGAATCGGAATCATGGTAATGTTACGTCATAGTGATTGTTTATTTTCATAGCACCATTGATGTTTCGTTATAAAAATCACGGACAGTATGTCGAGTAAGCGATAGCGATCGACGACGGGTTAAAAAAAGCCAGGTTCGATATTTTCTTTTATTATATGTGATGCAAATCACCTTTAACAGACACTACTCCATTTGCGTTTCCACAAGGAACACCCGACGTATACTAAACAGAGGCCGACAACATTCGATTTACACTATATTTAACTCACGAAATTATGAAGATACTTCATCAGAATAAAGGTTTCATTCAGATGTTACGTCAAGGTGACGTCTATTTCCATTCACAATTGATGTCTTGCTACAAAAATTATGGACAGTATGTCGAGTAAGCGGTAACGAATGAAGACGGGTTAGAAAAAGCCAGTTTAGATATTTTTCTTCATTTTACGCAATGCACATCACCTTTCACAGACACCACCTGTGACTGCTCCATATATGGTTCCAAATTGAACGTCCGACGCATACTAAAGAAGCACCTAAAAGACAAATAGTACTGAAACATACTATGCATGTAAATGTTCATCTCTGGAACGTGATTTCTCGATGTTTTTCCACTTCTACCTGCATTATTTATTTATTTATTTCTCCCGTCTTTAAATGACAATGATATACTGCACAAGTCGGCACCTTTAATGTTTATAGCACTTCTACGCTAAAAAATTACATGCACCTTTAAATTATCATGATATTATTATTACGTCATATAAAAACAGACTACGTCATTATCTGTCCTACGCACATGGTTTCCAAGCATTTCTATTATAAGGATAGTACAATACACTCTAAATTATCGTATTTTTGCTTCTTGTATCATACACTCCGCACAAAGATTTTTTATGAAGTATTCCATTATATGCTAATTTCACTCGTAAAAGAAGCATAAATGATTTATCTTAAACGTCTACTGAATTATCGTACATTTGGAGCAGATCGTACAAGCTAATATCGTATTTAAACATACATTATCGTACATTTCCGTCCGGGTCGTACTGGTTGGCAACGGTGTGCGCGCCGTATTTCCCTCTGCTCACCACCGGCTACACACCCCTCGCCCATAAACCAACCTTAGACTCTCTCTATTTTTTATAAGCTCTATGTTGTGAAGAGGGATCTTAGATGAGCAAAACTGTTATTTTTCAATAACTGTTTTTTAAAAATAACACTTTAATTTATCTTTTTGGATTCGCAACTGTAAAGAACCAGTATGAGAAAGCACCACTTTTGGTTAACTTACCGTAGCCGGTTATGTATTAAACATATAAAGTAGTATCTCTCAAAATTGTTAGTATTAAGACACCTAAGCCCTAATTAATTGGTCACGGTAAATTATACTGTGTAATAGAGTACAGAAAGTACATATTTGAATTCATCATTAATTTCACGGCGAATCATACCATGTAATTGAATACAGCGAGGTTGAATGACCTCTGAAGGTGTTCGAATTATAACATATGACTTGAATAAATGTTATCCCGGAAATGACTTGTTTGTATTTCTATAGAAAGGGTTATAAAGAGATACCGGCATTCAGAATTAAGAATGTTACGGTAATTAATCGGAGACAGGATACAGGGAGATGAATATTAAGGTCATTTCATAATGATATACGAGAAACATTTGTTTTCCTGAACATGACATGTAAAAAATGAGAGAATAGTATCTTGACTAATTTGCTGTGATAGTTGCGAGGCCTAGAGATGGCTAATACAAATGAGATAAATAAATGGAAATCAAGTGAGATATTCTACCAAGGAAAAGGCTTCTGGTGGAGTGACCTAGCTGCAAAAAGATCCATTAAAAGATGTATGGGAAGCTGTGAATAAAATAAAAAGCTCGAGGGAAAGATAGTGATATGCATCAATGTTAATGACTTTGGCCTAAAAAGAAATGTAATTATAAGGCACTTTTATCTCTTGGGTTGAAAGGGGCAAGCGGAAACTCAGAAAATGAAATATCATCCTGTCAGAAAAATAAATGAACGTAAAGGTACATTGTTAGTTAGGAGATGAACACGGAAGATGATAAAAGGCGATCATGGATGCCTCCTGTTACCTAGATGAATATGTAAAGAAAGAAAGAGAGGATCGCTCCGCGGCAGAATAAACAGTATATGTATGAAGGTCGATGTTTAATATACGAGTATAATATGAATTCTCCGTTGAAAGAATCACTGTTCTCAGATGTGTTGATGATTCTCTCTCTGTATTGAATTATTCAACTTTAACGTGTTGTTAAACATTGCGCTACTGTGAAGGTAAGTCATGATTCGATTATATAGTATGAAGTAAAATAAATAAATCAATAGCTTAGCACTCTGATGTTTGATCGGTTTTCAGAGAACGGCCAGAGAGAAAAGGAGTAGACCTATATACAAGTTTGGGCTATGTAACGTTTGAATGTTCAATTAGGACATGAATTATGTCTTAGTTAAGTGTAAGGAGAAGATGAAAAGCAGCTACCCATAGCCTAAATTGTTAGTACCACTCTGAAAATTGTGAAACCAAAACATTTTGAACATGTAATGGTCTCACTCGGACTGTTTGTATGGAACTATGGTTAGAGGAAGGGAGCGACCGGACATTCTTACACACTTGTCGTACAGGTACGCAGTCAGTTTGTTTACGTTCTTTAAGTGATTGGTATTAGAGATCTAAAGAAGTCTAAGGGTAAGAACTACAATTGCGTAAAAAATGGGTTTCAAACAATTCCATTGGACGGGCGTAAGCCATAGTGTTGTTACCGCCCATAAAATTGATTTTATCTTATATCTTATCCAAACCACTCCACTCAAGAAACTCGAACGGGATGTGAAGCGTGCATTGTAATGTTGAAATGATTCGGATTTACTATAAACAGAGTACAATTGAGAAGTGTAATAGGCTCGCATACCTGCAAAGGCCCTGTTTAGGGCGATTGCATTTTTAAATTCTTTGGTATTAATTTGATACACCTGCAAAATTTCATTGCGATGTATATAATCTCGATGTTACTACAGTGAACGAACAGAGGTCGTCGTGAGACGAGAGCGAGTGTCTGATGCAGTTATGTTAGTGGGGTAGTTGTTTGAACAGCGTTGAGCATGTCGCACTGTGCTAGCATTAATTCACAGATCCGCATATCCCGAAAAAAGTATTTTGAAAACCCTTACCTTACTATAAAGATGTTGTATTCCCTTTTTCAAAATTATTATCAAGACAAAACAAACCAAACGTTGAAAATGAGCTACCAAACATATAAATATTTTACACATAATACAAACTATGGGTTTCGTTTGCCACGTACTGATGTATGTGATTACTGTTCTGAAAGTATTGTCAAACTCAAAACCAACCCAAATGATCCCTGCAAGGTAGCTTTTGCTGTACCCCCCCCCCCCAAAAAGCTAAACCATATAAGAGATATAAAGACGACATTATTATGGGCTGCAATCAGAGTAACAATAAAACTATAGTGTTGGAGTTTGACTACGCATAGAATTTGCTACTGCCGAAAACATGTGAAACTGCACAATTTTATAAACGACTCCTGTGGGTGTATTTGTTAAATGTTCACGGTCACAATGACAATAGCAGTGTATTATACTATTTCCTAGAGGCTGAATCAAAGAAAGATCCCTGTAGCGTATTTTCGTTCTTATACGATTTTCTTACAGAAAAAAATTACAGGGATGTAGTGCAAGTAAAAGAGATCATTTTCATGTCTGGCACTGCAGGAGGCCAAAACAAAAATATGCTCATGGTAACATTTTGCTCCTGGATTGCAATAACATTTGGTGTTACAGTGAAACAGATTTCCTGTCAGAGATCATTCTTTCAACTAGTGTGACAGGAATTTTGGTTCGTGACGCCTGAAAGTGACCAAACAGGAAAAAGTGCATAACATTGACAAGTACGTGGAAGTGCTGAAAGCAAATCAAAAACACCAGTCTCCGTTTACGGTAAAACATGAGGCACCTGTTATCAAACAGTGGAAGGATGGATTCACAACTACAATGAAACGTAAACCATCAGCAGCTCGACATCATTTCAAGATTCAGTCGTATGTACGACTTTGTTTCAAACCATCAGGTGGTATTCTAGCTGCTGATACATATACTTGCTGTGCTTTTAATGTGTGAAACTAAACATATATTTACTGAAAAGACTAATTTCTTTTATGCGTGCTCGAACAGCTTGACATCAGCAAATTATTAACACTTGAACCTTGTAATATGTATATACGTTGCGTATAAACTTAGCTTCTCTGCACACAAAAACTTATATGTTATATATTAGGAAGTACACGATCATTCAAGAAATTGTGTAGACGTTTATAATTACAATAAGTACAGATAACTCATGTACCGTAAACATTGCATAACAACCGAACCGTTGACATGTAAAAATGTCCGGAACAAAGACGTATCGACATAAACAAACGGAAAGACAAAACTAATAGTCTTTAACAAAAGACGTTTGAATATAGCGCCGAAATAAATAACAAAGAAACGAAATCCCGAACAATGTTGTGAATACAATTAAATTTAGGATTTCGAAGAGTACTGATTTGCTCATAGCATTCTCCCGGAGTTCCTAGAAATGTTGCTTTAGCAATTCCCCCGGACTTCCAAAAAAAGCTCCTCTTTACGAAAAAAGAAAACAAACCAAAGTTTTCATATCGCTCATTCCATAAAGATATTTAGAGTTCATTGGAAGTGATACTTAGATTGATGCAAAAACGTTATACTAAGATAGACCTAGCAATGGCGCTGTTGTAGCGACTAAACCGGAAGTTGCGCATTCAGCCATGTTATGGGTAGGTGTGTTTGATTACAGTAACAGGATAATGGGAGAATTACCCTGAAAATAACTGCAAATTCAGTTATAATTATTATTATCATTCCAATTATAGTCACGTCTTGTTCGGACATGAACTGTACCTACCGCGCCAAGAGTGGGAGTGGAATTACATTTCATAGGTAAGCATACAGTGACCGACTTATTTAATATAACGTCTCGTGTCTGTTTTTGTACCTCGCATTGAAATCGAGCATAAATTTTTAGATTTTTATAGAGTTTTAAATTAAGAAAAGCAATTGGTGGTAGAAGTCCTCATTATAAGGCTTTTGTGTATTGATAATATCAAAGTGTATTCATAACATGTATTTTGTGCAACAAATGTATTACCTGACTATTTTACTAATTGATTTCAATTTGTGTGTAAAAGAATCAAATGGCAGCACAATAAGTGTCCTTTAGATACACTGTAATTATAAACGATAAAATTTACTTTATCTACTCCAGATTTCCACCAGCTACTGACCAATATTATACACAGTTCATTATTATAATTCTTGTTCCTTTGACAATCAAGGGACTCGTTCAAATTAAAGTTGCTATGAAACAGGTAAAGAAAATCGTTAAATCATCTTCACTGATAATAAACAAATCATCATTCTAAAATCTTGGATAAATTACTATTTGTTGTTTTTACGTTGCATTAGATTAGATTACTTTAAACATCAAAATAATGTTTGGTTAATGTGTACATGGTTCACAGTTCCGATTCACTACAAGTATCGGTGATTTTATTCTTAGATATCACAGATTCAAATCACCGATATTTGTATAGTGAGTGGAACTATTGAAAGTAAATTAGGCATTACTATAGTAGTGACGCACCAATTTTAAAATCACTAAAACCAAACCAAAATCGATTTCCTTTTTCGTAAATTATCTTAAATTACTGAACATATGAACGTGGAGGTTAGGTAAAGTTAGGTGCGGTCATGTGTCTTTACAAAATATATTTTGACACATATTCACACTTACCTTCAGCACACAGGCGTGTTAACTCTCCCAATTTCCATTACAAAGTCGTGTACAATTGTTTCGGGGCCTTTTCCTTTCTTTACATAAATACTCTGCTAAATAACATTCAAAATGCACTTTCCCTCGTCAATTCCATACGATTCAATAATAATAACGCAAGAAATGTCATACTCATCACAAAAACACGCCATTTCAACACTGCCTTCAGTGTTGAATGTATTGTATGGAAGTCTCAGTGAAAAATATTTTTGAGAAAAAGAGTGGTGTAGAGTGTATAATAGTGGTCAGTAGCTGCCGGGTAGTGGATAACGAACAAAAATAGTTTAACGCGTATAGGTCTCCAGTTCCGATTCATTGCTCAAAGAATCGGCGATTTGAATCCGTGATGTCACAGATTCAAATCACCGATACTCGGAAGAGTGAATCGGAACTGGAAACCGTATACGCGTTAAATTATTTTTGTTCGTAGGCAGCGATTGAAAAAATGTTACGGAAACTCATAACCTCTATCTAAATGCGAGACTGGACTGACTGCTCCCATTGAAAACTTAATGAATATATGAAGTCAGTAAACGGAGAGGACACCTAATCTCGTTTGTATACTTCCGGTCTAAACCAATGTGGACTAAATTTTCGGTGTACGCTTGAAAATCGTGCTATGTATGACGTATTTTGCTACAAGAATCACGGAAAGAATGTCGAGACATGTTATTTGAAATCAGGTTTGGTGTTTTCGTAAAGCGCGATGCACATGATGTTTAACATACTCCATTAACTCATCTTTGCTCATTTCACACTTCGAGGCGATGCACATGATGTTTAAGACTCGAATCTTTGTTGGATTTTGCGTTTTAACACTTACGTTTTAATACGTTGGAAATATTACATTTATCCCATAAATTTTAAATTTTTGCGGGCCATATAGTAAAGTGGACCAACCTACCTGATCTAGAAATATGCAGTTAATAAGAGGCAAGATGTTAACATCCTATTTATAGCGAGTACTAGTACGCTTTCCTAGTAATGAATTTTTATGGAGTCTGCCTAGTAAAACGTACCCTATTTTTCTTACAGAAGTAGGGGTTGTTATACAGAAAAGCTGCCGTACTTGTTTTCGACTTTTTCCTTATGCGAAGTACAAATATTGTCCTGTTGAACAATATTTTGCTAAAGGACGCTTTATGCTGTTTATCTTGTAAATAATTTGGGTACATGTAATCAACTGGAGTATATAATTATTTTTATTACTCATTGATTTATAAAAATAAGGTAATTTATACTCGTACAAGTTACTTTCTTACTATGTTAGTTGTTTCTCAAAATAAATAGTTCATGAGTAAAATAAATCATCGACACTTGCAATTACTATTGAATTATGAAATATTTTGTACATGTATACATTCAATTGTGAACCTTGACGAATGTTCATTTTCACGTTTTGATTCTAGGTTCCCCTTCAGCAATGCCAAAGTTATGAAAGAGTGAGTTCTGGTGCTAGGAAGGAAGAACTTCCAGCCGAGTCCAACAAGTGTTGTTTGTTAAGCTCATTTTGAAGAAATATATTTTCTAAACAATATGTTAACAAACTATGGTTAAAGGACGATGCCTACAATATTTGATCTTCCAGAAAACTTGGAAAAGGTACACTTGTGAACTAGGTTTCATTTGCTGTACGTAGTAATTAAACTTAAGATTTATTCACTATGACCTCAATCTCCATGCTAGTTCTCTGTCTGTACTAAATAGATCGTGAAAAACTTTTTTTGATTTGGAGTACACTGCTGAAACAAACGCGAACCTTTAATTCGGGCGACACCTCGTTCGGGTAACTGACTTCCGATAATTTAAAGTTGGACTTTAGCTACTCTCCCGCATCATTCTGTCAGTTAATATATTTTAGGGTAAGCTCAACATAATAATTGAGGTAGGAACGTAAAATAGTTACTTCAAGTTTCCTTTAACTTGCCTTTATGTTAGGTATGAGGGAAGTTTGCTTAAGGTAGGTCATTATGCCATTCGGGAAAATATGTCGAGTTCGTTGTGATAAAATGTACAACTTATAAAACAACAATGAAATACTAATCATACATATTTGTTAAACAAGACAGGAAGCTTATTTCTTTACAAAAGAGTAAATTATCTAATTTAGTAATTTTTAACTATATTACCTTTAGGTTAAGGCTCATTAGTTACGCGTACGATAACTTAATGTACTTTGAGCCGTCTTTACATTAGCTTAATCTTACGTTAGGAAAAATATATTATGTCAAGTTATTACAGTATGTGCCACAATTAGAGAAAATCATCAAACTTATAATATGGGTACAACTTCTTTCCTTTTAGTGTTATAAGTATTTCACAATTCCGATTCACTTTTGCAAGTATCGCTGGTTCGATTCCGTTCAGCATTTGTCGTAGAATCGATTCACCGTTACGTAATGAGTTGTATACCTATAATTTTAATCGAAAAGGTCGGCGTGCATTCTCATTATTCTTCGAACTTTAGCGCGTATAAAAACTTCAGATTTTATGTAGTTTCCTAGATTTCATTATAAACTAACCCAATCAAATCTAATCTAACTTTTAAACGAAATTAGAATCGGTTGAAAGTAATTTGTGTACATTTAGTTAACCTTAGATTTACCCTAGAACCTTAGAATTAACTCAAGCAATCCTTACATAACAACATGGATTTATCAATCTGGGGCAGCACCCAAAGACTAGTCTACAAGTATAAATATGATTATATACTTGTATTAATATAATAATGAACACACTAGTGTAAATAAACGAGTTGTAAAAGTATATGGGATGTAGGGAACAAATACAGATTAACGCGTACATGGCAGTGCCTAAACAAGAAAGTAAAATTGCCTATTAAATTGAAATTGACCTAAACGTGTTCAAAATTTCAAAACAGGTGAGCTAAGAAATTTTCTGTTATTCCATACAACCTACCTTCATCTTTAAAATTGAAAACCGCGATCCAAGTCGGATAGGCAGGCCTAATGCCTTACTGGAGTTAGTAAGAGCGATGGCACAACGGCTCCAGAGATGATAACAAAAGTATAGTACGTTATGCGAGACAATGTCGTGTCCGTCGCGTCGGCCGGTCGTGTTGTTTGGCTAAAAGCGATGGAAAGGGCGGCAAAGCAACAATGGAAAGGGCGGCAAAGGGCGTTGGAAAGGGCGGCAAAATTTGACTGCCTCCCTATAGAGAAAGTTCTAGATCCGGCACTGGTACATAGTTCACATTTACGATTCACTGCTCCAAGTAGCTATAAATGGAATATGTGACAAAAATAATTGGTTGATCCTACTACAGGCAAGCTATATTAAATAATAGATTACTACGTATAGTAAGAGATTGCGAAGGCAATAATTGCCGTTGTTCCGGACTTTAAGAATAAAAATATTGATGCTAAAAATCTTCCAATAAAATTATATTTTGGCTGCACTTTAGATACTACAAAGATTGCCCAAAACAGATTACTGGCGGTTAGGTTGGGAACAAATACAGATTAACGTGTACATGGTTCACAGTTCCCATTCACTGTTCCAGTGGTGGCTGTAATAGGACTAACTAGATTATTTGTGAGATTTCATGAACCGCTACTTGGAGCAGTGAATCGTACGTGTGAAACATGTACACGTTAATCTGTACATGTTCCCAGATTACCCAAAAGCAAATATTTTTTAATTTTATCTACTAAAATTAATATATTCGAGTAGAACAATGAATAAACCCTTGTTGTTATAATGTTTTTTTTTAAGAGAGGGGTGATTGACTTAGTCTGGGGATAATACCCCCGGTCACACCCTGTTTGTTGAAGAAACGCTGCCAACAATAATTTTTATCGAATGCTACACATGGCCGTTTCAATAAGCTACACCCTTCTTTTCTCTTTCTCTCTCTCTCTTTTGTAAAAACAGGTGACAATCTGTTACTGACGGAAACAAACGGGTCACCAGGTCATTCAGGCCAATTTTCGTATTGGGTCGGGGTTTGGGACTCGGTCTGACCAGATTTCGGCCAAGTGAGACGGAAGTCAAAGCAGTTTCATTGCATTTGAACAGTGTTTCTTTTAGGGGTAATCGGGACCACAGGTATTATCCCAAAGAGAACGAAAATACGACCATTGCCAGTTCAATAAATTCCCAGACCGGGTCATTTGTGTCACGTTTCTGAGCGGGTCAGGCAAGGTCACCGAAAGTGACCTGGTTTCGGCTCTTATTTTCTCCCAACACTACTCTGTAGGTGGAATGCCATTCCCACCCCTCCCCTCCATGTCTGTACTTGCTGAAATTCACAGAAATAATGCTGTTTTAGAGCGGCAGATGTCGGTGGCAGTTTTGATTAAATAACTGCATGATACAATTGGCCAACTAATTTATTAAAGGAAACGAATTTGTGATGATTTAACGATGTTTCTATTCGCGGAGCTTTGTATAACGCAAGCGTAAATCGATGCTTAAGGTCATAAATAAAATTAAACAATTATTCAAATCATCATAGGAGGTGAAGAAGATCTCTGTTCTTTGTTTAACTCAAATAAATAAATAAGGGCCATGGTGGCTCAGTTGGTAGAGCACTCACCTGTGGTGCTAGGCGTCGTCGGATCGATCCCTGCTCATGCCATTTGGGCTTTGTTGTGGACAAACACCGTGTGCGTGGGTTTTCTCGGGGTGCTCCCTTTTCCTCCCACTTTCTTCATTCCACCAATTCATAGCATCATCATCCATACAGCCTGAGCCATAGTCGCCTAAAGGCCTTAAAATAAATTCACTCAAATAAATAAATGTTGGAGGTAATTCTTGATATTTTAAGTAACAGAGTTGTTATTTTAAGTAAGTATTGTGTTTTATTTCCTGGTGTTTTAAGTAAATATTTTGTTTTATTTCTTGTTACAGAACATACATACGTACCACACCAAGAGAACGAAGAGCAGCCACTCCTTGCACTTCCGTTAATGTTGAGTAGAATAAGTCAGTGGAACAAGATATTATTTAGCGAAAAGAGAGCAGCTTTTCAATTACAATTACAGCGAACACACAAATCCACGGAAGTTAAAAAGACAATACAGTTTAATAGTACCTCAGAAGGACGAGACGATTTCAGCCCTAAAATGTAAGCGTTACAGCATAATGTCCCAAAAGTGTCTGCACACAATCGTGAAGTTATTACTAACATTTTCTTAAAATTACTTGTACCCGCTATTGAAGGACGAAACGCTCTTTGGTCTATGAAAGTTAAATTTTGTTAACCTGTAATTAATTTTGAATATTTGACATAAAACAAAAAAGGCGGGAAAAGCCACTGCGATTGAGCCTTAATCTCCGCAAGAAGATTATCGGACACCATTTGAGAAAAACAATTTTATTCTCCAATCAGTAGCGGTGATTTATATTAATGCATAAATGACTATGCTATTTATTGTATTTAATGAAGAAACTTGTTTGTAAGTTCGTGCTGGAATCCTTAAATAAAAAATAATTTTATGAGACGTACATGTAACATAATTTTGGTTAATTTCGTTAATTATCGTTAGTGTGCAGTTTACAAACCTGCGTCATTCTATATTGAATGAATCGTTGTTACATGTAATTTTACTATGTATACATTCAACATCTTAGATGTGAAGCACTTTCACTGTCTTTATTTTAAACTGTCCATTTATATATCGTTACCTTGGAACCAGCAGGCACTATGTCCACATTTCTACATAGTGCACTATGTTCTTTTTTCAGAAAATGCTTGGTCTCGAAAAGCTGTATATTACGAGAGTTTTGTCTCGTCTCGTATCGTGGGTAACACTACTCTTCGGCAATTTAGGAAGTAAAGGCGACTAAGTGCAAGACCTACCCCACCTTACTTCGTGACGTAAGTCCAGAATGTGGCGCGCTACCTTCATACCCTCCATATCATAGGAAATGAAATATGAATTACAACTGTATTTATTTACCAGTTTCCAGATATGGCCATTTTACACTGCATATATTAATAATGACAATAGGGTGAGATACGCCTTGCTCTTATTCAAGGCCCTATCCCACATTCACATGGTGTGCCCGAAGTTAAATCCTCAGTCAGGATGGCTGGCCCCGGGAATTGAACCTGTAATGTCCCTATTATAAGGCGAGCATGAGTTGCTGGTACTTTTATGAAAGTAAACATTTTTTAAACGTCCGGAGTGAAAAGTGTTTGACCTTTCTCTTAATTCTCCAAATATCGTTGAAATTGATCCTTACTTAAAAAAAGGGAATATTATCTAACTTTCAATGTGAATTCCAGAAAACCATGAGAGTGATGATGTAGTCTAATTGCAACCCTACCATTAGCATAATAGGAATATTTCTAAAACTACACTCTGAATTTGTTTCTGGTCTTTAGCTATCTATTCCTCGTACTGGGTTGAGGTAAGGTGAAGAATCATTTTAGGTTAAGGGCCTAAAATGAAGGTACCATCTCGTCATTTGCTGGTGTGAAAGGAAAATCTGCCAGGATAGTCTATCCCAGGACCTTCCGAGTGCGAGGCAAAAACTACCAGCTGAGCTACGGCCACTCGGTAGGGATCAACATGCGTTATTAGGATTTTCCTCACATTCTGTTTTATTCAAGCAAAATTACCTGTCCTCTTCAATTCCCCTATATTTGAATGATTACGTCATATTTAATTTTTTTTATGATTCTTTATAGCGGTGTAGTAGAGAAAAAATAGTACAGGAGCGTTTGATTCACGAATAGTTTGTTAAAGTATGAGTATGGCAAGAACCGCCTTGAATAATGCATAATGTACTTTTGCAGTATAGCAATGATAGTATTAATGCCACTTCTTGTCAGCAAAGCTCTAGCCAGAAAATATTTTGATTTTAGTAAAAATCTGCCAAAACTCTAAATTGTCGTGGGTTGTCCGTGCTACACAATGGCACGAACAAGAAGGCTACCAGACGTCAACATTTATTACTTAATGATTTTTTCTAGATACCTTCGGGGTAATGTGTGTACGTATTACAAAGAGACGTCTAACAAAAGTACCGGGGCGGCACCCTAGCCCCACTACACCTCTGTTTCTTTACTATTCCAACATCAGAGTCATTGCTTTTTTTGTTAATTCGATCAAACGATCATTTAAACAAATATCCACGAAAATCTCGTGCTTTACAAATCATTAATGCACCATTTCTGAAATATTTCGCATTTAAACTACTTTTTTATCTAACAATAACAGAAAGACGATTAATTTTGCATTTGGACGTGAAATGACGATCCATTTCCTTATTCGAATCTCATTTCATCTCGTCCAATCATAATTAAAAGTTGGAGGAGGCGCAGGCCCAGTTAGTTACGCCACTGATGTTACCCATATAATGGCGTCTCGCCAGCTTCCGGTAGTGTAGTCACGTTTTGAGTCTGCCACACATAGCGTTGATAGGTCTATCTTAGTATAACGTTTTTGGATTTATGTTCTTCTAAGTCCATTGGATATGTGTAAATTATGTATAGTCTCGAAACTGTTAATATGCTTACAACATCACTTCCGGAACGATCATTCCAATGATGTATGAAAAGGTCACTGTACCAATAAGAGCGGTCATCATTGACCGACATTTGGCTAATCAAAAAATCGCAGACAAGATATCTATTTACCTAGCAACAAGATAAATAAACATAAAAAAAATATTTACACTTCCTCAAACTTGAAAATAGAAAATGAAATGAATTACATAATAAAGAACATTTTTTTTATTGTAATTTCTGATAAAATTGTTTTAGCTAATTTCTGTATATGCTTTTGTAGAAAATAGTTTTAGTAGAAGTAGACTGATTACCCTTATTCGAAACGTTATGTAACCACCACGTAGTGTAGAAAATTGTATTATCATTGACAGTTCTGTAATAGAAAAATTTATGTAGACAGGTTGCCTTTTAGATATACTGCAACAAACCTTGTCTTCTTACAATCTTTCTGCTGAAAACGAATTGAAGTTGATTAGAATAGGTTTTGCTTTCATACAATCTAATTGTAATAAAGATTTTATCTCTTCTTGTAACGATTCACCTTGTTCCCCAACTGATTCCGATTCATTAATCAAATGTTAGTTCAAAGACTGCTGCTTCTGTTCATCTTTTCACACTGAATCTTTCTGAGACTGATCAATCTCCTTAATGTTTCCTGTAGATTCTGTTTCTGTAAAACTTTCATTAATAGTCTCCAGTAACTCGTCTAATTCTTGAAACAGCACTTGTTTCTGACCTCTGCTTAATAGGTGAACGTATCGTGGCTTTCTTCTAATAAACTCTGGAGTTCCGATAAGGCCTTGGTAACCTGACTCGAGCACGAATTTCATCAAGAATAACTCATCTGTCTCCCAACTGTTCATCTCGTTTCTCTTAAAAGTGTGATTTCCATTGAGATCGAAAAACTGTTGGAAAAGAGTTCCTATAAAGTGATCATTTAAGTTTCGCTCCGAAACTTTGTCTTGTTTGTCTGATAGAATGTTATCTTGGGATAAGCTAACAGATATCTGTTGAATTGCCGTATCTTGAACTTGCTGTGAAAATTGTTTGAAAGTACCTTTTTCATTTCCTTAGAGATAAGAATAGATTGTGATTGAGTGGAGGTCTCCTGTGACGATGTATCGAAATGCCTAATTGAATCTGATTTCTGTTTATCTTTCTCGACTAATGATCCTAATCCTTTTCCTTTTTCGTATTTAAACATACTCTTTCCCAGTGATTTTTCTTATTGCAAAAATAGCAAATTGAGTTATATGCCGGGCAACGATTGTGTCTTCTATGAATTAGACCGCACTTTCTACAACTCTTAGACAAGGTCCTTGATTGTTTCGCAACTGAAGATTGACTTGTTTTATTGTAAGATATACCACAACTTTGATTGTTCTGATTCTGACCTAGATTCTGCTGGAAATTGACCTCGAAACTTTCCCAACACATCATAATGTTAATCGCTGTATTTAAAGAAATTTCAGATTGCGACACTAATAATGTTTGTAAAGGTAGGCTCTGAATTCCTACTATCACTTGATCTAGAACTTGTTTTTCCCAATCTGTGTTGAATCCACATAAGAACGCTGTGACTTTAACTTTCGCTACAAATTACGAAACACTTTGATTGTCCTCTTCACGTAACATATAGAATGCTGATCTTTGTTCAACTTTGTCGATCGACGTAAGTAGCCTCTGAAACTGATTACGAATCAGGGACTTGCCATTGAAAACAATCCCCAATAAGAACTCCAAAATCATTTTGAACCGATACACGATTGCTAAGGTTATCGACTGATAACCGTAAAGTAGCATACAGACTATCACTTATTATATCACCCAAGACTAATGTTCACAGCGTTGGACATATAGTATTACTTGATTTGTCGATGTGACAAAAACAATGGCTAATCCCTCGTCGGGCGCATAGCATCTTCATCCAAACCGAACTATAATTCTGCGCCATTCTAATTTGCTGTGCTTTTAATATGTTTAGTTTCACATAAACATATATTTACTGAAAAGACTAATTTCTTTTATGCGTGGTCGAACAGCGTGACACCAGTAAATTATTAACACTTGAACCTTGTAATATGTATATACGTTGCGTATAAACTTAGCTTCTCTGCACACAAAAACTTATATGTCATATATTAGGAAGTACACGATCATTCAAGAAATTGTGTAGACGTTTATATTCGAAAGGAACATTACAATAAGTACAGAGAACTCATGTACCGATATGTATGTAAACATTGCATAACAACCAAACTGTTGACATGTAGAAATGTCCGGAACGAAGACGTATCGACATAAACAAACGAAAAGACAAAACTAATAGTCTTTAACAAAAGATGTTTGAATATAGCGCCGAAATAAATAACAAAGAAACGAAATCCCGAACAATGTTGTGAATACAATTAAATTTAGGATTTCGAAGAGTACTGATTTGCTCATAGCAATACTGGTGCGTACATGAAGTTTAAATACTTTACTCAATCGGACTGTGACGTAAATCTTGCAGAAACATTGTTCTGAAATCAACCACTGCACCTGAATGCAGCCAAAGAACGAGACGTGCGAAGTTTTTTTTTTCGTTTTCTGGACCCAGATGCTGTTGCTTGGTACGAGGAAGTGTTCCGTCAAACCCAAACCGCAAACCAAGAACCAGACAGCGGAGATGCAGAGGATAATCTTCATGAGTAGGTCTTACCAGCAGTACATAATGCATAGACTGTTTCCACTGCATAGAACTGTTACATGTCCAGTTTCTACATAATACATGGACTATTTTAATGTATTATTCTTACATACATATTGTTCTGTCTACTTCATAATATGTTCCTTAATTTGAAACTACGTTTCTTTATTCATTTTCACAAAATCTATCATACGACTGCTGCGATACATATACACGGGAATCCTACAAAGTCGTTCTCTCTAAAAGAGCCTATGTAAACTAAAAAAAACATTCATATTTATGTTATAGTGAAACAAACTTTTAGTTTGTATTTATTTTGTAGAAGAAGACGAATAAATCTATGTTCCTCTTGTAAGGTGCACATGTACAAATGTTAAATAAAAAATGTATCTATGTTTGAAATGTTTACGCGTTATTCTCCCAAAACATAGTTTCTCGTTATGGGCCCTTATTACATAGAACTCCACAATTGCAGATTTTGCATGTTGAATGTATATTGTAGTGTGTTTTTAAAATATATGGAATGACTCTGATTAAACTCTGCGTGGCACTGGAAAGTTAGGGACCTTGTTTGCGTCAAAGTAAAGAACATTGCAATCGTGAAACCCCATGACTCATTGAGTCAAAGCTCACCCTCCAAAAATAGTAACTTTGTAATAATACAGACTAGGGTTACACGACGGGTCTCAAATGAAAAAGTGCTAAAAAACAACATAAAGACAATGGTGGACCATGAAGTCCAACTGACCCACGCGAACCAAAACTTCCACAAAATGACCCAAAATAGTAACAAGGTAGCGCCAATAGTCTCAAATTCAAGTAAGTAAAAAATAACAATAAGACAATGTTGTAGCATGAAGCAGAAGTGTCCCACGCGACCTAAATACCCCGAAATGCCAACTTTTTATTAAACGGACTAGGCTATCGTAAGTGGTCTCAAATTGAAGGGGCTAAGAAATAATATCAACACAATGTTAAACAACGAATCCAAACCGACTACGCGACCCAAAAGTTCCTTAAAATGACCCAAAAGGCTAAGTTTATAATAATAGACTAACGCGAGTGGTTGCAAATTATAGGGACTAAGAAACAATGCTGTACCATGAAACCCAATTGACGCAGAAGCTCTCTGAAAGACCCAAAATAGTAACTTTTAATAATACAGAGTAGACTGACGCGAGTAATCTTAAATGAAAGGGGCTAACCACCAACACTAAGACAATGCTGTACCATGAAGACTCTAGCGACCCAAAATTCCCATAAAATGATCCAAAATATAAATTTGTAATAATATGAACTAGACTACTGCGCGTGATTTGACATTGAATGAAGTAAGAAATAACATTAAGAGAATGTTGTGCCACTAAGCTCAAGTGACCCACGCAAACCAAAACTTCCCTAAAAGACCCAAAACAGTAACTTTGTAATCATACGGAGTATACTAACAAGAGTAGTTGCAAATCAAATTGAGTAAGAAACAACACTGATACAATGCTGTCCCATGAAGCTCAAGAGACCCATGCGATCCACGAGCTCTCTACATGAACCTAAATATCAACTTTGTAAAGGGAAATCCTATAGAGTTTAGACTTTGGTAAAACTTTATTTCTATATGGGCTATTCTAGTAACTTTGGACTTCGGTTCGTCACAGTTCGCCCCCTTAGCTATTAAAATCCACACCCATGCCCCCGCCGGGACTCGAACCCGAGACCTTCGAGCCGTCGGCCTACCGCCGGCATGGAGTTGACACATATAGCATTTTGAAGCTTAGACCAAACCACAAGCAAAGAAATATAAAGTAGTCACGTCGGACCCCTCCCAACCCCCTAGACTCCTGAACATCAACTTTTGAAAGAGAAATCCTATAGAGTTTAGACGTTTGGCATTTTGAATCTTACACCAAACCATATTCAATGAAATATTCAAATTTTCGAGATAAATTTTTGTTTACAGTTATGACTCAGGTTTAACTGTTGTACAATTGAAAATGTTCTGATAACGATATACCTTAACAGTGTTGTTAATCGTTATTAAGTTTTCCTGCATTATGTATTTTGTTTCTGCATTGCTACGGGAAAAATTTATGTTACAATTTATTCCTCAACATGAAATTTGGTTAATGGTTTTCATTAAAGTTTTTTGCACAACTTAAAACTTATGTTTTTATTTTATATCTTTGATGCATGGACAACTTTTGTTGTTGCAAAATGTAAAGTTGAATTACGAATAAAACGCAAAAGCAAACCAAGCTTCTTCACTACAAAGTTACAAATGACATTTAACTTTGTATAACTTACAATCGACAAACTGTGAATTTAAGTTATAAGTAAATCCTTATTAAAGTAACAAACTTTTGTTCTGAAGTTGCACTTGACATTTTACTTTCTACAACTTAGAAAATAAAACTTATAAACTTAAGTTATGGCTAATCCATTTTAAAACAAACTAAATGTTTTTATCACAAAGTTGCGAATGGCATTTTATTTTTACAACTTAGAAAATATAACTTGAGAAAACTTAAATTATAAACAACATATTTTTGCTACGAAATTGCGATTGATATTTTACTTTGTGCAAGTTACAAGCCACATTTTTATTGTTTCGGGTCCTCAATGCTCAGAAACGTTTATTGTTACAAAGTTATGAAATACATTTTTGTTCCGTAAAGTTACAATAACATTTTAATTCTTCGAAAACTTTTCTTGTTAGATAATTATGAATGCCATTTTGTAAACTGTGATACAATACGAAATAGTATTTTTTGAAAAACTTAAATATTTGTACAACTTATAATCACTTTCACAAAGTTACAAATGACACTTTATTCTGTACAAGTTAGAAAACAAAAGTTGTAAAGTAGACAGTTTTAAAGGAAACTAAATTTCTTGTATTTGCAAACGTTTTCATAATGATTTTATGTAGCTTGGGACTCGCATTTTTTTAGAAGTTGATTCAAAGATTTGCTTCTTATAATGTTGTTGTTTGTACAACTTATCAAACTTCACTCCTAAAAACTTATAATAAACATTGCTCAAGTAGTCCAGTCGGGAATATTTCTTGCTGGGTTCTTCATCGACGAGCAAGAAACTACAGTCTTACATAGTAGTCTTTACCGAGTCAACCTAGACTAACTCGGAATTCAAACATGTGCTCTTTAACAACAGTCACATCGTGTAATTTATAATGTTGGTATTATTATCTGCTGCAAGTTTATTTATTTGTTCTCTCAAGCAAATACATTTGCTTTAAAAATACTATTTCTGTAAATTATACAATCCTTCATACCATTGGTGGGGTTACGAATGTATAATAGAATTACTCTACATTTTACAAGTTAATATTTTTGAAATGAAACTTTGTTGTTTCTATTCAAGAAAGTTTGTTAATATAAGTTGGCAATCATATTTATTTATATTATTTCATATCTTTGATGAATGGAAAAGCTTTGTTGTTACAAAATTGTGAATGACAACTTTCTTTTGAGCAACTTAATTTTGTATTATCTAAAATGTCCAATTCATACAATATCTTAGAAGTTTTGTTAATCATGATTTAGTTTTTTCGTATTATGTGTTTTGTTTATTCACTGTATCGATAAAAGAATCTTGTACCGTACTACAATTTCTGCAACTTACATTTTCAAGCTCAACTATTGATGTTTGTATTCAAAAACAATTTGTTCCTTTGACGATACAGATAACAATTTTGATAATCAGGATTTAGTATTTGTAATTTGGAAAGAACACTGACACTGCTGAACAAGACTATATTATTCGTAAAAATAAATAAATTACACGTAACGTTTCGACCTTCTAGCAAAGATCCTCTTCAGACATACAATC
>JAGDQP010030893.1:1223-22278 GCA_022664845.1 Lepisma saccharinum | reverse complement strand
TGTGTTGCATAAAGGTTGATTTTTCTAAAGAAAATCGAAGACCAATATTCTGCATTCGCTTGAATAAGGTTTCGAGTAACTTTGGCATTTCTTTTTCATCATTTCCATAGAGAAATATATCATCCAGGTATGTTGTTATATGCATTGGAGATACGTTCGAGACGGCCAGATTCATAATTGATGTATATATGCTAGGCGCGGAGGTCAAACCTTGGGGTAATACACAAAATCTGTAAGTTCCTAATTCTGGAAGACAAAATGCGGTGCAATCACGGCTTTCCTCTGTAATTTCAATATTCCAGAATGCTGATTTTATATCTAATTTATTATACCAATATTTTCCTGATATTGTGGAAAGTACATGATGTAAAGATGGAAGTGAAGTAGTCATAAATTTAGCATGATGATTAATATCTCTCATATCTAAGACTAGCCTGACTGATGAGTCTGGTTTCTGTATAAATAGCGCTGGACTATTGAAAGGTGATTGGCAAGGTTCTATAATCTTTTGCTCGAGAAGGGTATTAATTTCTCGCCTGATTTTGTCTTTAAGAGCATAGGGGATGGGATATTGTCGACGATGAAACGGTAATTTTGTGTCTAACTCAATTGGAAATTGATAACCTCGTACACGTCCGATAGTTTTGTCGTCCCAACAAAATACATTAGCGTAGGTATAGCATAATTGAAGAATTTGGTCTTTTATTTCCGGACTACAATCTGAACCTATAGAAATGCGTGATGGATCAAATTTGGATCTATCTATTTCTACATCATTTTCTTCCTTGTTCAATGTATCACTTCGTGATGCAACATTACAAGTAAGAACCGGTGGAACATAGAGTTGTTGAGCATGTCCAATTTCTAAATGTCTGGGAAGTATAATTTTTCGTTCTGATGGATTAATAACTCTAACTAATGCAGAAGGTGAAAGAATAGCTCTAGGAATCAATATTCCATATTTTTGTTGTATAGCCAAATTTGGTTCTAATACGGACTCTTGTCCCATACGTGACTCTATTAATTTTAATGGAATGATAATTTCTGAACGTTTTGGAAGAAAAATGCGTCTAGAAGTAACATACTTCGGTCTCAAATTTGCTTCTATTTGCGATGTTAATTTAGTTTCTAAAACATATGTTAAATTTTGATTTTTTCGGGGTACGTTCGGATTTCTGCCAAAATGTGTTAAAGTCAATGTTTTTTGTTCGTAACTAATTGTTGCCTGATGTTGAATTAAAAAATTACTACCTAATAAAAGTTTTTGTGGAAAATTATCTAAAACGAGAAATTCTTGCGAAAAACGTGCATTACCAATTTTAAACTTAACTATTGCAATTTTATTCACCGTTATCGTTTCTTGTGAAACACCCTGTATTTGCACATCCTCATATCTTAGCTGCATATATTTAGTTATTAATGTAGAATCAATTATACATGCCTGACTTGCGGTATCTAAAAGTGAATCGCGTTTCCAATTGTCTATGCTAATTGGTAAAAATGCTAAATCATCTTTGATTGTAATCGGGATTTTGAGGACTTTAGGTTTCCGACGTCCTGCAGTGGCCTCATATCTTACTGCAGTATTTCCCCGTTTAAAGGTTGCTGGTAATTTATTGGATCACTAACTAGATTTGGATTTTGATATGTTGTTGTATAAACCTGATTGCGTGTTTGTCGCGGACCTGATTGATATTGTGGATTTTGTTGTTGGCGCGGTTGATTTTGCCATTGTGGCGGATATGGACGTTTTTGTTGTTGATTATATGGTTGCCGAAATCGCGGAGCTTGTCTATATCCTTGATTTTGTCTATTATAATAATACTGATTATTATAATTTTGGTTATACGGATTTGAAAAAGAGCGATTTTGATTATATGATGGTTGTTGCTGATAACGTTGCTGTTGAAAATTTGGCCTATAATTTCCATTCTGCTGGAAATTATTTCGCGGATATCTATATTGTTCACGAAAATTATTGTTATAATTTCTATTATTGTAGCGAAAATTCGGATCAAAATTCTTTCCTTTATAATTACCTTGTTGATTTCTGCTATAATTTTGACGTTGTTGTTTTTTGAATTGTTGCTGCTGTTGTGTTTGTTGTTGATTTGAGCGCGGTTGCATTTTAGACTTAGATTTTTGTGGATATTGTCGTAGTTGTAATGACAATTTCTTCATTTGAGCTTGTAAAGCTTCAACATCTTCCGCTGTTTGCGGTTCATCTTTCGATTTATGGATAACATTTGGTGAAACTTTTATCCGTGTTTCATCCTCTTTATCAGAAATTTCTGAATGAGAGTCAGAACTTGATGTCGAAGATGGTAAAGAATCTGAAGAATAAGAACGTTTATGATTTTTCTTTTTATGCCTATCCTCAGCACGAGTTTTCCGTTGACGGTTACGCACTGTATATCGTGTCGTTTCTATAGCTTGCAATTCAGTAAGTAATTCATTTACTGTTTGAAACGATTTATTCCCTATTCGTTCTAAATAATAGGGTCGTAAGCCATTTATTATAAGACTTACTGTTGCGTCTTCTTCAATGTCGTAATTGAATTTTGCTATCAATGCTTGAATATCGATAACATAATTCGTTACATTTTCGCGTTTGCGCTGTATACGTTCGCGTAATTTGATTCCGACATCAATTTTAGCACTTGGCTATCTGAAAATTTGCAATATTTTCTTTTTAAAGTCAGCGTAAGGCAAATCTTGTAAGTGAAATTTGTCTATGCAGACCTGTATTCGGTCCCTGTCTTTAGAAAGAAATGTCGTAGGTAACAGTTCTTTGCATTTGTCATGTGACCAATTATTTTGTTTTGCGACATCTTCAAATGATTTGAAGAAAGAGTCGATTGAGCCTGTCTTG
Organism: Lepisma saccharinum; assembly: GCA_022664845.1. Lineage (NCBI taxonomy): Eukaryota > Metazoa > Arthropoda > Insecta > Zygentoma > Lepismatidae > Lepisma > Lepisma saccharinum. The sequence continues at coordinate 19,406 of JAGDQP010030893.1, read as the reverse complement.
GAGCTGAATCGAGGCAAAGGTAAACTGTTGTTATAGACTATAACGTTTGGAGTTGCCATATTGGTAGTTTCGTCTGAATCAGATGTATGATCAGATTGTCTTGTTTCGTCAGAGTCGCTAGAATTGATGTGGCGGTATTCGCGTCGTCGTGTATTAACCGGCATGAACGTAAATAGTGCAGTTTTTTTTTGTTTTTTTTCCTTATTCCGTTCTCATTACATATCCTTTATCGTAAACCTGATTTTATTATTGTCTTCAAATTCCATGCGGAAAGAAAATGCATTCCCTGCTTTAAATTTAACTAGCAATGTTAAAGATAAAATCTTATTTGTCAATCGCTTACAAAATTGTACAAATTTCTGTTTATCAGAAAAATTCTTTGCACAAATAAGTAATATTTCGCGAAGATTTATCTCCTGTTCGGGTGCAAGTGCAATCAATCGCGAATATTTAGGAGCATAAAGACGAATTGACTGTATGATTTTTGCAGCATACAACTGGCATAGTGGTAATATCCACGTTTGCATTGTGTGAATATTTTATGCTAATGTTTGTCGAACATAAATGATATCTGCCGTGTTATTTGTACTTGGGAGTTTCGCATGTAAAATCGTTGATTTGTCATCACTAGTGACAAAAAACTCGATTGTATTGTATGCAGTCGTTGTTATATGCAACGTAAAAGAATCACCAAAGAAATATTGTGCTTCCAAAAGTGCGTTAATTGCTTTATTTATGATTGTTTGTAGCACAATTACACGTTGTTGTTCATTTTGCAAATCAATCGCTGAAAATATATGACGCAAAAGTTTGTCTAAAGTGGTGGGTGTCAGAATTTGGTTAACCGTTTTTGTTTGCGCGATATTATATGCAATATATTGTTGAATATTAGCTACACACTGCGTTGTTTGGAGAACAAACAAAGGGTAGTTCAAATATTGAGTTTGAATATCAATTGGTTCTATATTTTCGGGATGAATATTCTCCCATTGTTCGCGTGGAAGATGACAACACATCCTTTAGTAATTTATCCGATTCGAATTAAATTTGAACACGACGTTCCTAAGCTAGTATATAGAAAAGCGCAGTACACTAGTGTATTTTATCTAACCGAAAAGCAAAAACTTAAAAAAAATGTGTTAAAATTTAACAAATAAACTGGGAAATTACCGTATTCGAACTTGATTCGAACTTGGGCGTCCATTCACCATGTGAACGTCTAGAAGTTGTCCTGTGAACGTCTGGCTTCGTCTTGCAATTGTGTTCAATTATAGAGAAATTATTTCTCTATTTGTGGGGGCAAATATTACGTAGACTTTAGGTTTTGTTATTTGGGGGCTAAAGAGAAGTCTACTCGAGCGTAACTCAGATAAAGGGTTGAGCATTCGCAAATACGAGAGGGACGTTCAGCGTGAGTTAAGTGGATATTAGCTCTAATATAATGGTAACTTCTGGGATAGAGTATATTCTAGCTTTAGGAATGAAATGGATAACAAGATTTTAGATTTTCCCTAAAAAGGCGCAGAATCTCAACTCGAAGATTAATGAACAAAATAAATTACAGCACACACCGAAAAGCTATATTCAAATCTAAAATATTTAACAGAGCACACGAATCGTTCAGGCAATGAAACTATTTAAGCACCAATGTTCTAAGAAATCCTTGAAACATACCTTGGAAAATAAAGTTGAAAGTTGTGTTCTTCTAAGACTTGTATCAAAATTGACTGCTTCTGTTAAGATGAGATTTAAACTATACTGGACTTCCTTCTATGTTTCTTGGCTTCCTTCTAGAACTGTAGTACAGAGTGACAGCGTGGACCGGCTGTGTGAGATAGCAGATCGATTGGTCTGTCGGGGTCCTTTATATACGGTCTTGAAGTGACGAAATAATTAGGTTAATATAGTTCATTGCTCTCTTGTTTGTGCGTCTTAGTGCTTTCACGTGACGATCGTATGATGTCTTAAAAATGCACAAAATGGCCGCTTAAAGGAAAGTAGAACAATAGGTCTACGTCATAATTTCCGTAAGTGTGTGTGGTTTGCTGTATATTGCTTTGCTAAAAGATGTTCGTGTTGAGATTCTCTACCCGCCATCTTTATTATTCTTTAGAATTTACAACAGAATAAAATATTTGTGAAAATAAAAGTTAATTATAGAAATATGATTACAAAAATGAAAATTTAAGAATAAATACAAAATTAATAATGATTGACAATGAGAGGCGATCACAATACTTTATTTTGCATCTTCCAACCAATATTCGTTAATCGTCGTCGTCTTCTTTTTTCTACAAGGACGTTCCTACCAAAGGGAATTCGGCTAGCTGCTTCCACAATTATTAGTATTCGGCGTTCACGAACAGAAGTGTCTATTCGATTGTTCACTTATGCCTTGTAAAAAGATCTTCTCCAGAAACTTATATTAGTCACTTTCAATATTTAGTAATCTGACGTCGTTCCACTGGACTAGCGTTCTTAGCTGAAGTTATATTTCCAGAAATATTATTACTACCTCAGCGGCCGGTTTCTCAAAACTTTTGGAACAATTTTACTAGTCTCTACACTATAAATATCAATTCGCTTCACAAGTCCCTGTTTCTCAAACTTACAGTTGTAAACTACTAGCTACAAGTCCAAGGACTAGGATCACAATGTGACTAGTATTACTAGTGATTCTGTTTCTCGAAATAACAGTGTAGTCGTCTACACTTGTAGCCCACAAGTAAATGTCCACAAGTATCTGCAGACTTTTTAGCGTATGTAGATGGATCGTTACAAGCCAAGATTTACTTTTTACTGGAACAGTATAATTGATAAGAGAGTTTGGAAACGGAATTACGTGCATACATTTTTCAAATGGATTCTAATTAAAAAGAAAAACTAATATGGTGTGGTTCAACATTACTCTAAAAATGCAACGTCTTCCACCATAAATATTCATCCGATAACTGTGATGCTGTAGTCAAGCCAAACATACGTATTTAAAATTTATTATTATTATTATTACTATAGTCTAAATAAAACTTGTTAGTATTTTTTCTGAGTTCAATGTTGGGTAACATTTTCAAGTAATTTTGATACTATAAAGTTTTTTGAGAGGTTGTCTTGAGGATCTAAAATCTGAAATCTGAAATCACATCGTTAGTAATTTCTAGTAATGACATTTCTGGAATAGAATAATTGTTTTCAGTTAACTTGAATCTGAAATTATTTGTAATCAGTTAGTAAAGCTTATATTGAAGGTATGCGTCTGAAGTATTTCACCGTTGCAAGTCTTGATTAGCATAAAAATGCACGTAGGTATTAATTTGTTTTTAAATATACAGTTCATGATCATATTTCATGTAAACTTGTATCAAAAGATAACTTTTCATTTGAATTCTAAAATGATTCCAACTTTACTCAATTTTTCAACATAATAATGTTTTTCTTGTGTTGCCTCATTTTTAATATAATACTCTTTTTCTTGTGTTGCTTCTAAACAGAATAAGAGAAGACAATTGGGTAATATTTGGTTTTAGAAGTAGAGCGAAACGTTGTTTTTTGTTTTGTCTAACTTTGCTTGGCTTGCAATTTAGATATGTAATTCTTTATGGCTAACCTAAGTTGGTTCATCTTTTCGTTTTTCATCGTGCGAATACGATTTTACTTTACTATACTTTTTGAGTTGAAAAGCATTCATCATTTTACGAAGATATACATTTTGCACGAATTAGAGTCCTGCAAATCCAGGCCCGCACCAACCCCGACCGACACGTGCGACTCCTACCTCGTTAATTCATCAGCTCACTGGTTGGCCCGGTGCTTGGATTGAAAAGCTGGTCGAAAGATCCCGGGATTGAAACAGGGAGTCGCTACTTTTACGGTTTTTTAAAATGAAAATTAACTTATTTTTTTTATGAACACTTAGGCAATCAAAATGTGAGCGCACTCTAGCAGTTCTTAAAAAGCTTAAGTCCAGGAATTCAGCTATATGGCAACCTCGCTACAACATGAGTGACCACTGGGAGGGTTTTAATACAATGAATGTATTAGTGCAGTTTTTAAAGTATTAATCTTTGTGAAGAAAATAATGTTTGTATATCTATCTAGTCGTGATATTGCGTAAAATATGTGAATAAAATTAATTACAACTATTCTCATGTTATTATTGGCTGTAAAATAAATGATGTTACTATGAAATCATTAGCGATTACGTTTTGCTCATTCCCACTTGAGACGTTAAATATTGTTTTTGAAACCTTTAACAAATTGTATAACATGGTTTTTATATGTACAGAATCTAACAAAATCGTAGTCAATAGATTAGCTCATAAATGCACGAAACACTGTAACTGAAAGAAAAATCAGTTTTATATAACTTTACTTTGCTTTTATTTCAGTAAGAGTTGAGCTTGAAGCTTATCTACCTGATGTCTTCGTGGCCATGCGTGCTTCGTCACGTTAATTTTTTCCTCCTTTTCGTCCAAAAGCTGGCGACGCGAGTTCGAATCCCGAAGCTTGCTCTTCTTTTCTCACAAAGCTCCGTCATCTATGTTCGTCATGGACGTATTAGTTTGATTCCTGTCAAATGCAAAGAAATCTGACAGCGATTAATAAGGGCTAACCATTTCAAGGTTTAGTCTAATAATTATAAGTTTAATAGTCATATCAAAATGTTTAGAAAAGAACAGATTAATCGAGGTCATATTCGCTAACTTCAAACTTGAGGTCAGTGACTCTCTATCTGCTTTACTGTAATTTAATCACTTACAGAAATTCGTAAAATGCAGAAGGCTAACCAAATGAAAAAGGTTTTCCAATTTTAAACATCAAATTAGAAACGGCTGGATAAATCGAGATCGCTGAACCCAAATTGGAAGTCAGTTTCTCTGTATCTGTTTTCGTTTAAGGACTAGCCTACATTACAGATGGAGGAATCAAAATTACGAGGCCCAATATTTTAAGGTACTTTAAATGTGTAATTCTAAACGATAGCTTTGCAATTTGTTATCAATAAAATAAATTGTATTCCCCCCACCAGGGTACACTGTAAAAATAGGAGACACAACGTTCATCCAAAAAATGGAGGCAGCTGAGCTTCCTCCACTTTTTGGATTAACCTACATTCAGCCAGTTTTCGGTTGAACGTTTTACTTTCTGTAAAATTTCAAAATGCGTGTATACATTACATATATATGAGTGTTCCAAAGTATTTCATTCAATCCGAGCATTTTTTAAAAGTAGAAAAGAATAAAAGGAAATATTCCTTTAAAATAAAAAGTAAAAAAAAATAGTTGCAGTGGTTTGGTTTCGATCCAGGGTCCACAAACATACTGGTCAGACGTTCTATCCACTTCGCTACGAAGGCAGTTGATGATTGACTTTCCGAGCGAGCTATGGTTTGACTGTGAAGGAGGTTAATTATTAATACGTTTTTTATTTTACTACGAAGAATGTCTCGTGAAAAAACGGAGAGATGCGTTTCCTACAGCGTAAAGATTTATACCCAACTTAATTTCTCTTTCCACCAGTAAACTGTTTGCTGTTTACAGTGTAAAGGCAATGTAAACACTCAAAATGGCGGGACGTTCAGTGACAAGCAAGTAACGTTACTCCTGTTACTGGATTATAGAATATCCAACTGAGGCTTCAACTTCACCCACAAAAGTATGTAACCTCAAAATTGCCTGTTTAGCTTACACTTCGATTAGAAAATGACCGAGTTTTAAGCGTAAAATAAGTTGAACGTTCACACAAATCACTTTGGCCAGTTTCAACCCATTTTCAGTTAACGTTAAGCTATTACGAAGAAAGTGTTTAACTTTAAAATGGAGTTAATTTTACCAATATTTCCACTAAAAAGCTTGCAATATATCCACGTTTAAGAGTAAATACAAAACAACGCTAATTTTCGACTTTTATTTCTCCATAAAAAGGAGTAACTTTAATCCATTTCTTGATTCCACTTTTTACAGTGTATCTCTACTAAATCAGCCTATGAACACAAGGTGTTTGTCTACCACAAAGCGCACATGGCATGAGCAGGGATCGATCCAGTGCAGTATTTCTCAACCTTTTTCATGCCGCGACCCCCTTGTAAGGTGCCTTCTACCCGGCGACCCCCAGAAACAATTTTCTTGTTTGTAATAAGCGAATTTATTTAACGTTGTATTAAATAGCCTCCTGAAGGCTTCAACATACACACACACACACACACACACACACACATATATATATATATATATATATATATATATATATATATATATATATACTGTTTATCAATTCGTGTTATTGAGAAACAGGCCTGTAAACACGAAAATTCTAATGTTATTTTCATTAATTTTTCTACATTTGCTTACACGATCCTAAGTTTTGATACTGAGAATAATGTTCCTAAGCTACATTTTAGTCCCCTTTTCGGGAATTCAAAGTTAAAAGTGAATTTCGCTTATGGGAAAAGCAATGTTAATTCAGAAGACCACTTTTCCTTGTCTAATTTTGTTAATTAGTACCAACAAATTAAGTCAGACACCGATTTCTGTCTAAATATTTCACAATGTTAAAAGGGGTTTTGTGAGCAATTGTAGCAAATTTCATGGAAATATCTGGAAAACTTTCGCTTTTATCGGTTTGTTTATCAGTTTCACGAATCAATAAAGGTAAAGCTATCGCCTGTGAGATACGCACGCGACGTAAACAGCACATGGGGGATGTGGGGGCAGCGCTCCATATCCCGACCTACTGTACGAAGTGAGGTGAGGCTGAAGTGAGGTTTGATACGAGGCTGAGTGCACCGCAGAGCGTCCGGCATGGGAAGGATGGGTCCCTAACTTGTGACTGAAAATGTATCACTAAAATTGAATAGAATTTTTGAAACTGGTTAAATCAAAATAGGCTCAGATTGCGCGCTATTATGCTTACAATTCAAACTGTCAAAAGTTAAAATTTGTATTACGTTCAACTTGTCATATTGCAAGAAGTGTATTAGAACTTTTAATTGAAGTTTTAACTTCTCGAGCTGCTAACGACAATTTTCTTTTGGTGATGTTAGATTCGTTCAGGCTAATTTACGTTAAAATAAACGACAATAAATGATCGTATCTTAATGTGGCAATACTTACCCTAAACTGGATTTGTTCCTAAAACTGCCCTAATATATTCATTTCATAATTCGAAATGACAAAAAGGACACGCATACAAATGTGTTTACTTAGCACACAATACATACAGACAAAATGTAACACATAGACTCAGTGTTACAGTTTCCTCGCATTTTAACTTGGTTATTCATAACTGTTAAGTCCGTTGGCTAAATAGAGTAGGGGAAACGCGCTGGGCATATGAATACAAAAACAAACCAACATGGATTAAAATCCTGTTGAAGCTAAAGATTTTTTACAAAGCAATCGTGAATAATCAAATCATTACTTCTAATACAAAACGGAGAATATTTCCGAATGTAGAATGAGGTACCTGAGTCACTAAATGAGAACGACGATTTACGAATGTTGGTTGGAAAAGTCCAAATCAAGTCTCAGGGGGTTAAGAACACGTCATTGATCAGAAGTATTCACTTTTCATGTTATTATTCTTAGAAAGAAACACTATAATATTTGTTAAGCACGTTTTGGTTACAGTCATCCGTGGAGTATCGCTAGCGTGCTGGACTTCTAATTTAAAAACCTGGGTTCGATTCCCCACCAGCTAGTTTGTTTTTCGCATACAGTATTCAAACAGAGATTTATCTCTGGGTTTTGGAGAAAATACGACTCATCACTGGTCAGAATCCGAGCAAATAGTGTATGTGCTATTTAGCATAATGATAATGTAGTTTCCATGTTTTTATTGGTCTTTCTCTCTTACTCTCTTTCTTGATGTATTGTTATCTTGTCTTCACTACGTCTTTGTCTTCTTCTTCTCTCTATCTATTTATCTCTATTTTTTCTCTTACATTACACACGCTCTCTCTTTTTGTGCGTGTTCTAGAGCAAATTTCGGACCACTGTCGATGACCCGGTGATAGAGCCTGACCCAAACATACGTTACCCCGTAACTCGATTGACCCGGTCTGGAAAATCTGTTTAACTGGGAATTTCGGCGTCGTATTTTTCGTGTTCTCAGGGTAACATTTCCGGTCCTGGTCATCTCTGAAAGAAACACTGTCCAAACGCAATGAAATAATTAAAATATCTCCTTCATCCTACAGATTATCAGATCTAAATCGAATCAGCGGGTCAGAATGGGTTCTAACTACTTCAGAATGTTTTTTTTTGGCTATTTCAAGAGAAGATATCTTTTTACGGTATATTAGTTCGGGAGAAAATTAGTTTTCATCCTCTAATTGACCAACATACTGTTTTTTTCTTTTCTTTTACGTTTGCAATGTGGAACATGTCAGGTTTACTATGCCTATAGGAACATGCTAATTTTGCTTTTGAATATTTGCTGCAATGCGTTTTTACATTTATGCAATGCGCATATTTTTACAATACTCTTCCTTTGCCACCAGATTTCTGCTTCAGTAAAAGTAAATTTTTAAAGGCTTGTTATATGAATCTAGATGAATGAATGAAAAAAAAATGATATTTTTTCGATTGGATAAGTCTTTGTTGTTATATTATTTTTATTATTGTTGTTATTGTTTATTATATGTTACAAGAACGGTGTAAAATGGCATTTGCTGTATCCGTGCTAACTTCTAACAAATACATTATTATAAATAAATAAATAAATTTGTAACTTTTCATTTTGATACAGTTTGCATATGTAATCTTTGCTCTTTCTGATAGAAATTAAGCAGAAGAATTATAATTCATTCATTTTCTTTTTATGTTCAATTTGCATTAGTAATCTGGAATAGAAGGTATGGCCTACGGTATCTACTGGGTTTGTTAAAAACAGTGATTCCGCCAGAACCCGGCCCCTGTAGGGGGTGTCAGCCCAAGTCTTCAAGACTACCCCAACTTTAACGTATTGCGGACAAAAGTTGATAGAAACTGTGCAAAACTCTACGTCCACAATCCCAATTTTGTTTTTATGCCCCCTCCAATGTGAAAATCCCGGCAGAATCCCTGATTATAAAATATTCCGAACAAATATATTTAATGAGCTCCACCGAATTTGCAAACTAACCCCGCGCAAACAAAGAATGTGTGTTACACTTTTGACATTATCCTAGGTGTGTCTCAAAACTCTGGAGTTTCACTGGAAATCATGAGTATTTAATCTGACCACCAAGCTTGGTCTCCATTTTGAAAGTGATATTTGAAGCACCCTTTATATATTCGAATAACCATGAAAAATTATAAAATCCAAAAGTCACTTCTCTCTTGCTGTTAGATTTGATTTGTGGGAACTGAACTTAATATTTTTTTACTACGTTTAAATTCCATCTGTACTTCTTCTTCTTCTTCTCTCTCCCCGTTTTTCTCTCTCTCTCATTTCTCTGCCTTTGTCTAACAGACATCCATCGTTTCAATGTTTCATTGTATGTGTTCAAATTTCTCCCTCCATCAACTTATGTATATTGATTCGTCTCCCTTTTATTCTTTCATTTTATCGTTACTAATACATGTCTATTTAGAAAAACAAAACGTGCATGATGTTTGCTGATTTTAGTATGGGCGAGACGAAGGAAGGAGAAAGAGGGGGTCTGTTTACCAGACACGATTATGGGATAAAAAGGTGCCATTGGGTTGCCTAGCAGCACGTCATTCGTTGTCGCATTTTTTTTTATGCGAAGTGTACCATCGCGGTATATGCCTGGCGTGGCTTAGGAAAACACTGGGAAAAATTAAGTCAGGACAGTCAGCAGCTGGTACAGAACCGAGGACCTTCCGAAAACGAAACCAACGTTTTACCAAGTAAGATACGGCACTCGGAAGAAATAATACTCGTTTCGATGTTTATCACATGCACGCACACACAATATCATAAGCACGCACACACAGAATAACGTAAATAACAACATAATATCAGAAATTATAAAGGATAAATATTGTGCATCGTGCCCTGCTTTGAAGAACTGATAGAAACAGATCGTTTCTATTGCACAATTGGAATTAAACTTTCACCACCTAAAATAAAGAAAAAAGGTGTTAGGTTTCCTGTTTTGGTGTTTGAAATACGACTTGCTTAATTTTTTTTTATTATTATTATTATTTGCTACACACGACAAGAAATCATGAACATCTTTCCAGAACCCAGGACATGTGGTAATGTTTTCTGTTAAAGAAAAGAAAATTCCAACCCTTGATCGTTCACTCACACTCTCTCAGAATCACACACCGCCGACTCAACGTTAATTGGGTTGTCTATCTTGTAGGCTTAGAAAAAAATCGTGTATAACAAAGTCATGTGAACATTATTTTGGCCATGATAGTACAATAGAGTTATGTCGCATGCACAGTGTTGCCACCTCAACACATACTTATATTTTTTTTCAAATGTGATGAAGATTCAATACTTTTGGAGGTGATAGTATGAGTAATGATAAACAAAAAAAAGTTCATATGAACATGGGTCGAATCCTGCTTCGCTTTGAAGATCCAGTGACTCCAACTTGGAAACCAAAATCAACGCTTAACATGCGAAGGAAATGAATAATTCTCAATAAATCAGAAACGACGGATTGAATGAAAATTTCGTTTCTGAAAATTTGTTTGTAACAACATGGTGGAAATCATGCTTGAAAACAAGATGTCACCATGTTGTCAGTGTTGCCAACCCTGTATAATGTTTAAGTTTTTCAAATGACATTACGTTGTATTATTAGGTTTTGGGCATCCCCTAGTGATGATAAACAACATACGTAAAGCACACAGCGCAGTGTTGCAAACTGCGGATGAAATATTCTAGGGAATTACGTATTTTGCATCATTTCGCGAAAACCTTTCTGTCTTAACACTTCAATGTGTGCTATAGGTACGTTGTTTATCATCACTAGAGGATGCCGAAAACCTAATAATACAACGTAATGTCATTTGAAAAATTTAAACATTATATAGGGTTGGGAACACTGACAACAGTGTGACATCTGATATCCACCATGTTGCAAACAAATTTTCAGAAACGAGATTTCTGAATTTTCAGCCACATCTAAGTATATGACGTAGTTGAGTTTCTGAAACGCACATCAGCACAAGTATCGCTTCAAAAATGTTCATTGTTTCTGAACGGCATTCTGCTCATAATAATGAACAAGTTGCAAGTGTTTCAGCATCTATAGGCCTTCTGGTATACACGACATGAAAAAGATGTGGCAAACACAATTATAACAACGTACTTAAATTTATGCTATTTTAGCAGGAAAATCTTTTGTAAATCTTCTTGTTCAATGCCATCAACGGGATCAGGTTGAAGTGGAGATAGCTCACACTTGTTGAATAGCGTTTTCGCAGAAATGCTGATACGCTCCTAGCGAACGCAGTTCATATCATGCAGATTAACTTCCATGCAACAACCGTGACCCACACTGCCATCCAATGACATCTCTACCTACTACGGGAGACATGTTCTTCGGGTTGTACTCTATCACCGTAGACTAAATATTGTTGTCACATTTTTATGTTGGCTTTAACCAAGAAAGGGACGGAAAATATTACTGATTATTTCCTTATAGCCAACACCTCACACAGACGCATACATACTTCAAGTAAAAATAAATACAAACCAAATATGCAGAGTCTCATGTACTGATTTAATTCTGACATTTCTGCTGGTAATGCTACATACGCACGTACCATGATTCATTTGAAATTTAGTAAAATATAATATTTAGAAACAATTCGAATATAAAGGCGTGACTGACAGTATGAAAATCATTCTTCTTTGTTAATGATAAATACAAAGGTGCTTGTATCAACTAACGAATATATTTGCTTTTGTCATTTTTGTCCCTATTAAACAAAATAGATTGATAGTAATTATGTCTAATGATCCGTTTGGATACAATTTGTACTAATATTAATTTACTTGTCTGTGATAATTGAGGCTTCTGTTGATGTATTTGTGAAAGAAAATGCTCTTTATTTTGCGAAAAACATATTTGACTTATTAATTAACATTGGCAGAAAATGTTTTGATCGAAACCAAAATAAGATATCGTTAAAGTTCTTATTATATACATGTGTAGGTACCAACTAATGGGAAAGATGCTTGGTATATTTCAATGGGTACAATTTTTATTACGCAATTCACAGTGAACATCGTAAACTGGCTTATTGCAGTTACAACCGCTTTGGGTAAAATTACTTTCTTTCTGCTGACAATATGTGGTTTGTGATATCAATAAATTCTGTTAACGTTTAAATTTTTATATATGTAATTTTCAAGTAGCTTTTAAGTCACTAACAGGTTGCGATTAATTAAAATTCTTGACGATAGGTAATAATTGTGGTACAACTTTTTTAAGCTGAAATAAATTTATTTACAGTTAGAAAATTATTTATTAAGGTGATCATATTTATGCCAATGACTCCGGAGAGGATCGGAATCAAGGGGCTACGGTGGCTCAGGTGGTAGAGCGCTCACCTCTGGTGCTAGGGGTCGTCGAATCGATCCCTGCTCATGCCATGTGGGCTTTGTGGTGGGCAAACACCGTGTGTGTGGGTTTTCTCGGGGTGTTCCCATTTCCTCCCACTTGCTTCATTCCACCAATTCATCCCATCATCATCCATACGGCCTGAGCCGTAGTTGCTTAAAGGCCTTAAAATAAATTCAATCAGAATCGGAATAATACCACATTTTCCTTGTTGCAACACCATATTTATCTTTTTTCCTCCCCCACTACAGGAAACATTATTACTCTATTTTTAATATTTTTATTAATACTTCTTAAATTTGTAGCTTAGACATAACAGGTGGTTAAGGTTTCTTCTTGCGTCCACTGCGACAATTTAATAATTTTCAAAATATTTCAAAATCTAATGGCAGTATCAGAAATTTTCGAACATAGTTCCCTAGCACTCACAACACATTACGTAGTAAGATATTTCGGATTTCTAGATGTTAGAATTTGTTGGTAAGCCGCCATTATTTTAATTGAAGGCTGAGTACTCACCAACGAACAATATCTCAAGCCGCTGACTATTCTATTTCATCATTTTGTAAGCACTAGCGGTCTATTTTCTAAAATTTTTATTACTACTATTAAATTGTGAAACATTAAGAAAATATTTTTAAAACGGAACTGACCACAAGAAGACCCCTTAATGGCCGGTTTCACCGACCTTCCTTAAATATTAACGAAACGTTGAGTCCATTTAACGTTTCCTTATAGCACCAGAGCAACCTCCCTCAAGGTTAACAGTTCCTCAAACTCGTCATAACTTAAGGACGCGATTTTCCTCCTTTAAGTATTTAACGCGGCATTACATTACGTAGGAATATGGCGGACAACTATATAACGGACAAGTATGATTTATATTTTCCTAAATACGTATCCTTCTACTTTCTGAAATAACGTTGCTTTCTTGCCTAGTAATGTAAATATGATGGTCGACAATATTTATACAAGAAATACTTAAGAGGATGCATTCTTTGGGCAATTTGTCAGACAACACATTTGTGTGCAATGCATAATGTGTAAATAACACAGTAGATTATAGTTTCCTAATGTGTTTTGAACAAAAGAAAGGAAAAGGCGATCTGAACTCTGAGATATAAGTCTGATGTCGGGAATGTCTGATATCGTCGCTTTACTATTCCTTCGAGTACGTATCCTTAGCGGTTCCCATAATTCCTTTTAAATATTATTGGTAGAATACTTTCCAGTAATGCACGTATATATATATACACGAGGGGCGTTCCATATTGATTTCTACTTTATTTATTTTCTTACATTTATAAGAACCTTTATGCCTCGGCAGATACATCCACTTTCTCAACATAGTCTCCATTAAGAACTACACACTTGTGCCACCGATGTGGCAACTTCTCTATGCCCTCTGCGAACAACTTTTTCGGAGTCTCTCGCACCCACTTCATTTGCGTCTTGCAGTTCCTCGAAGTCAGCGAAATCATGTCCACGCAGCGGATTCTTCAATGCCCCGAGGAGCTGGTAATCAGAAGATGCCAAGTCAGGAGAATAAGGTGGATGTGGAAACACCTGAAACCCCAGCTCATTAATGACAGTAGTGGTTACCCGACTCGTGTCGGGACGAGCATTGTCGTGTTGTAGGAGAACACTTTTCGCCCATTTCTCTGATCGTTTCCTCTGAATTGCACAGCAAAACTCCGAAGCGTTGTCACGTATGACTCGCTGTTATGGTGGTTCCGGGTTCCAGCCAGTCAATGAGTATGATTCCATCCTTGTCCCAGAAGACTGTTGCCATGTGTTTGCCTACGGAGGGCTCTGACCGGAACTTCTTTGGCGTGGGGCTGCCTTGATGCTTCCACTGCATTCATTGAGCTTTGGTCTGTGGCTCATGGTAGTGCAGCCAAGTCTCGTCACCAGTAACGAGTTTGGACATGAAGCCTTCTGAATCCTGGCTGTAGCGTTGCAGAAGATCACTTCTCACGTCCTTGCGCTGTTGTCTTTGTGCAGCATTCAGGGATTTGGGAACCCACATGGCAGACACCTTACCCATCTTAAGGTGTTCGTGCACTATGCGGTACAATGTGCTTTCGGCATGTCCTGTGGCCGCCTCCAGTTCCGTGAACGTGATGCACCTGTTGTTTTGAATAAGCCGCTCTACTCTTGAACTGTTCACTGGTGTTGTCACAGTTACTTTCCTTACAGAACTGATTCACTTCGCCACAGCCACTTTTTCAGCCGTCCACCCAGTTGTATACGGTTTTGCGTGAGGGTGCGCACTCTCCACACACACTGCCACCAATCGCCTGAGAATTTCCGCAATCTGTACACCCCCTTTCCACAGATACCACGTTGTCCAGCGCTGTCCTTGCTGATCACCTTCCACGTTGTCCGCTCAAGTATTTACAGCTGCTGGTGAAATGTGCTGCGGTGTACAGTCATTACACGTCTCTTTATTGTTCTTCCACCTGAAGGCAGGCCTATGTACTACTTTCTTCCAACATTCAGGACGAGCTCAATAGTGGACACTTGTAAAAAAGTGTAAATCAATATGGAACGCTCCTCGTATATAAATATAATGTATATATATATATATATAGATCTTTCTATCAATTTGGCATCCTTTCAAAAGACAAACATTTGGCATCCGTTTTAAAGTTGATTTTTCTCCACAGCTATGGGACTTAACTACATTATGTTAAGTGTATATCATGGTTATCGGTTATGTATTTTACAAAATCAACGAGTATACTCCAATTAAAAGCACAATATTTTATTTTTTAAATTCCTATCAATTTGACCTCCGTTCAAATTACTATCATTTTGGCGCACGTGAATATACATTCAACTTTACCATCATTTGGCGTCACACGCGTATAATACTGTTCATTTTTCTATCATTTTAACGTCCCGCGCTGTTGCCAATTTTCCCACCTAGTTTATACATATCAACTCATTGTCTTCAACTGCATGCTTGTTTGTTGCAAGATGTTGAGCGTTTAGCACCACCACCTGGGGTGCGGTATAAATGTAGCTGCCGATTTATTTTTATTACAGGAACCTGCATTACAGCTCAAGCTGAAACGATTTTTGTTGGATTGTAATGCTACTTTCAAAGCTACAGAGACGAAAAGCATGCCGAACGAGACAAACATGTTGTTTGAGACATTATGCTAGCGTCTATAAAGCTGCAGGTTGAAATCCCGCCTGGGAAATGGATGTTTGTGGATTTTAACCAGTATAATTCAGACGACCCTCGGTCAAAATTTACTAAAACTACAAAGACCAATACAGTTTATAGTTTTACGAAACGTGTTTCCATGATATTCCAGTTTGCAGGAAAATGATTTGTGTTATATTTATGGCTATAGTTATGATCATCAGCATGGAAGTCGAACGCGTCATTAACCCCCGGAACCCCTCTGGAAATGTAGTTAGTATCATCTTTAAAGTAGAAATAGTGATCTAGAAAGGAAACATATTTCGAACTTAGATAATTGTTTTAGTCGGAAATATTAATCTGCCCTAGGGCTGTGAAAAATATCGATGTAACAAAAGCGGTATCGATATTTTGAAATACCAAATTTCCGGCATAATTTATACCGGAATTTGGTATACTGAAATATTGATATGCCGAAATACCGAAATATTGATAAACCAAACAGTATCAGTATACTGAAAGATATCAGAGTACTGAAATGCCGAACCCTTCTGAAATTCAGAAAAAAATGAATACTAATATAAAGAGGATGTAACATGAATGCCTTACTATGCTATAGGTACAATTATTAATGTTGATTGTAGAACCAAAATAAGCTGTCACAAATCTCTGAATACTAAGGGTTAATTTTCAAGCATTGAGTTAGGTTCAACGGTTTGTTTGAAGTCAGTCCATGTATGTATCTGGAGCTTCCTGGAAAGTGCACTCGCGTTCCGCGGGCGAGCGATATTCTTAGTAAATGCTGAGAAAATACTATGGACGGCCAAATACGGGATAAAAAGTTATCCTAGCCCCACTATATATTCGTACTGATTTTACATACGAGGATAGCGTATATATATAATGGGATGGCGGATAATAGTGTTTTATTCTTTATGTTCATACATTATTAATTTTGGAACTGTAAATATTTTTTGGTAATTATTATCGGAAAATTATTTGAATAATTATTCGGAAATTTAATTATTCGTCTCCAATTAACCGGAAAACCGAGGAAATACACAAGAATCTTTTAGACAACATGATATTAGAGGAACCTAGTTTTAACGGATATCCGAAAAGAAAATATCGAAATTTCGTACAAAGGTTTGAAGAAGAAACAAAATGATACTTGAAGAACGAAAAAATAAATATTTGATTTCCTAATAAATTCACCCTCTAGTAAATGAAGGAGTGATTTACTCAGATAAGGGTTATTCGCTTGGACAGTGGATTGTCTAGGAATAAGTGAAGTTGCTTATTTCAAATTGAAGATAAGATTAATTGGAATGGTAGCAGTTGTATGTTATGGTTTACCTTCGTCATGTTTTAAATCGAAATTATGTATATATTTTGAAGATGATGATGATTATTATTATATACGCTGTGTTTGAATTTACGGAGCTGGGTGAGATTTTCTAGTAAGAATATATGCATTAACCCTGATCGCTATGTTCTTCATTCCTTCGTGGATTACTTGAATCTTATAGCCGAGATGAATCTACAAAATCGGGAGAAGACTTCTTTGTTCGGCCAAATTTGAACCTTTTATTAAGCTACAGCCGTTTAGAAAACGAGAGGCAGTTTTCACTCATCTCGCAGTCCTTTATTTTTCTTCTTATGAATGTAAAACAGGGAGTACGCCAGGAATGTAGTCGAAGGGGGGTGCTAAAGTTATTGGGGGGTGTAATTTATATTCACTTATACCCTATATTATCCAATCATTCATTATATCTTACCATATATGTATACATGCGAGCGCGTATGTGCGCGCGCGCGCATTTCTATTTGTCATACTTTTCAAAATGAGAATTGTGCATAACCACATAAGGACAACTTTATTAATTGTGTGTAAATAGCAAACTTTATTATTATTATTATTATTTTGAATTACTTGCAAAGAAAATCAAACATCTTTTTCCTCTGTCGTAAGGTAAGAAACTGATTTTAGACTACGAGTAGATTTGATCTTCACGCTTCGGATCATTATCATCGATTAGAATGAATTATCAACAGAACTATTATATTTCAAATAATTTTACATATTCTTATTTGTCTTCTTGCACTTGTCTAGATTTTGCAAGCTTTAATTTGGTAAAATATAGACAGACATCTATTATTAAATTTTAATTACTATGAAAGAGATCATTTGTCTCAACTATGTCTTTAGAGCAAAAATTAATACATTTTAGATATAATAAGCTCTACTTTTCTCAAGCTCCCCTGGAAAGTATATCAAGATTACATCACAGCTGATAAAATAACTTAGTGGAAATTGCATGCACTTCTTATTCCAGAGTTGTTGGATCGATACCCAAAGTGATCGACTTCATTGAGGCTTTCCAAACAAATGCTGAAATCAGGGCATCCCACTTCCACAAATGCAATTCTCCCTAACAGTGTTAAGGTGAATTGACCTACGGATTGTAAAATATCATTTTAAGTTAGTTTTTTTTTTTTT
>JAGDQP010030892.1:1365-22279 GCA_022664845.1 Lepisma saccharinum | reverse complement strand
ACAAAATATTCACCAAAGTTATTTTGAATCGTAGTGAACGAGTTTTAAATTTAAACAGGGAAGGGAGCAAGCTAGATTTCGTCGAGGATCTAGCACAATTGACCACATCCAAGCATTGAATAAAGTTATGGAAAGGAATAATGAAGATGAACTACCACTGTGTTTGAAATTCATAGATTTTGAAAAATATTTCAATTCGGTCTATTTTTCAGCAGCACTTAACTCACTTGAAAATCAAGGCATCGAAAGTGCATACATGAAGTTACAGCGAAGCATCTACTCGACTACCACATCTGTCATTAGATCTGCCACATCCACATTCAAGTTGGGAAAGGAGTAAGGCTAAGATATTCAATTTCTTCAAACTATTTTCTGTGGTCCTGAAGACAGCGTTCCAAAATTGAAACTGGCATCAACTTGGAATTAAAGTTATTAAGCGAATGTCTTCATCTCCTATGATTCGCTGATGATACACCCTGTTTGCTTCAAATACAGAAGATCTACAAACCAAAATGAAAGAGCTGTGTAATGAGAGTTCGAAAATAGGCCATAAAATTAATTTAAGTAAAACAAAAGTAATGTACAATCTACATGCTGAAACGAGAAATAAAAATTAACGGAAAGACAGTAGGGATAGTTTATGAGTATATTTACCTAGCCCAGCTCAAATCATCGAATGCCAAGTTGACAGATTAAATAAATAGAATATGAAAATGGTATGGAGGTCATTCGGCAGACTATACTTTATCTTGAAAAGCAATGCTTCAAGCGTAAAGTTTATAATCAATGTGTCTTACCTATAATGATGTACGGCTGTGAAACGTGGACCGTAAACGTGCAAACGACTAAAATATTAAGAGTCGCACAAAGAGCAATAGAGAGATGTTTCCTAGGAATAAGCAGGAGGATCAGGAATACAAATGGATTGATTCGCGCAGAAACAATGTAATCAAGACTGCGAAGATGAAGTGGCGATCGGCCGGTCACATAACCAGATGAACGGATGGAAGATATACGACAAATGTACTATATTCCTAAAAAAAACGACCCAAACAACGTGCAAATGAAAGATGGGTAGATGAAATCAAGCGTTTTTCAGGAGCTATATAGGTAAGGATTGCTGCAGACTGAGATATCTAGAAACAAAAGGGTAATGCCTTCATCCAGCAGTGGATGAGTGGATGAATACGTATATATATATATATATATATATATATATAAATTATCAAATGCATTTGGTTTAGTAATATTTATAATTTAGATGTTATCGTGTATATATTTCCTCTAGTTTTAAATTGATTGTTCTCTTGACACTTTGAAGAGTGTATTCGTATCACTATTGTACATTTTCAGAAGTGCAACTGGTATGTATTTTTTTTTTAAATTCTACTTCAGAATAAAATGCTGGTTTTAAAATCACTTTGGTATTTTGATTTTAAATCTGAAGTCATATTTTGCTTATGAAATCAATTATTATTTGTAAACTTCAGAAGAAAGTTTAATAGAATTTATTTGATATATTGTACCTAAAGATTTTTAGAAACGTTTTATTTTTCTCTATGGAATTACAAAATCGGAGAGAAACATTAAAATAAATTGAAATGTACAGTAAAACTTTACTTCTAATCCATGTTACTTGTAAACATGTAAGCTAACCGTACATTCTTTCTTTAGAGCATTCCTGTGGTAAACGTGTGCGACATTGTAACATTTCAATCAGACCGATACAAATTAGAACTGTGGAAATATCTTTTAACAAACTGATCAACCTGAAATGGCGTTCTACTGACACTGAATGTTGGAAATACCAGACTTTAGAAATGCAAAATTATAAATTTTACAGTAGAAGTTGAAAACTGAACAGATTTGACTTCACATGACGTACAAGCTCTCTCTGATGATTAATACAATTTGACATATACAATACGCTTGTTGAACAAAGTGTTTCTTATAAAACAGTAGCTCTTAAAACTACTGGCATTATACTCTATAATTTGTTGTTGGTAGAAGAAAATGCAATTTGAACCTTTGACACTTGGAGGAGGTTCGTATCCATCAATACCTTTATATTGCAATGCTGCTGAGATTTACTGGTTGACTGGGATATCATCCACTTCCGGCAGATCCTTACGATAGTATCATCCAATATGTCGAAACAAATGCAAGTTTTTTGGGGTTATGTTCTGGTTAAGAAACTAAATATCCTCGTTCTACTAAGCAGTGACGTCAGTTCTAAAACCTATTTTCTCGCTGCGTCTTAAACTTTGAGTCAAATCTGCATTCATGTTGCGACAACCCTGTAGAAATTATATGGTCTACATTTGAATCACCCAGTGCATATCACTAGAGCAATCACATAGCTTTCCAATCAGCTGGATGATTCCAGATGCAGCTTCAAACGTAGAAGCTCTCAACGTTTCTATTCATGTAGAACACTCTCAACGGTAAAAGTTTCATCCAAATATGAGAGTGTAAGTTTGCGATGACCATTGTATAGCAATGATACATAGCAATGTCCATTTTATGAATCGGAAAATGAAAGCGTGAGTGTTATTGATTATCTTATTATAAAGTCATAATATCTAAGAGCTCCAAAACTTTTATTTTTCGATTCATAAAATTAATTGAATTCGTTACTTTTTTACGTTTAGTCGATCATAGTAAATCCTGTTCTTTTTAATCCTTTTTTAATTATTTGTTTTTATATTGATTATTTTTAAATATTATTAATCACTTACATGCATATAGGACCCAGATGTTTGAAGTTGTCGTATTTGCTCCGTTCAATCCCCGCAAGACTAAGTGACCCAATTAAACCTTTAAATACAACAAATCAGTGCAATCCTTAAACATCACTAGACTCTTAACCGACTTTAGAGATTTTTGTCTGTAATAGTGTCCATAGGCACAAGGCAGGTAATTTACAGTGTCCAACATTTAGAGTTCAATTGAAATTTAATGTATTCACAATTTAAATGAATTTTGTATATTATCAAATAAGTTCAAATTTATAAAACCGAACAGAGTGAAAAATAAATATCTACGAACATGTTTTAAAATAATAAAATCTATGAAATAGAAACTTTCAAATCACAGATTATTATCAATCTCCAAATCGTGCAGTACATGAGACTGCTATGTTATTCGTGAAGTACTACCTTTCCATTTATATTCGAAATTCATATAAAACTTAAGTATATTCTCGGTGCTTTTATTACAAATCATAGCACGTGAAATTTCACGAGATTTTGACGTATACTCAGTTTTCTGCATCAGACATAATACTCCTCTCTACTGTAGAAACTTGTTTCAACAATTTTCTTATTTTTGTTTGATCTGTCACCCTACTTCTTAATAAGTGATCAACAGTTCGAGGATATGGCTGTGTAGAAATCAGTGTCTTGGCCTATACACTAGTTAATTGATCCTAACACATTTTTTTTCTGGTAGGGAAACAGTCTGCGATCGAGTGGACGGAAGCAAATAACATATTTAATATAGGTACTAGGTACTACAAGTTCAGCTCTATTTAATAATGTGATAGAGAGCATCCCCCTCATCACCAAACTCTTCATTGTGGAATTAGGTCGACAATTTTACATGGTGAGGGGCTCGCTTGATTGCTGGTGCGCTAATTGGGTAATCATTTCCCCCTAGAGTTTTCAGTTTAGGAAATAAACACCCTAACATTTGAGACTTGGAGTATTACATCATGTACTAAATTTGCGAGACTTTTGGCTGGTAAGCATTTTATTCTTTAGGATTCTGTGACACACTATGTTCAACTGTGGAGAAGGCATCCAGTCCTGTTGTTGGATATGGCCCAGAACATTGATTTTTCTTTCGTGATTTATTGTTTCCGATGAGACTAGGGTATGGAATATTAATCAAGCGGCATGAGATCAAGTAAACATGATAGCCCCTCTATGAATTTCCATCGATAAATTGAACAACTTAGGATTTTGAGATAAAAATTCTCATGAAGGATATCGTTCTCGTGAAGGATATCTGCCACCATCCAAAAGTCAATTTAGCATGAATGAACACCAGTCTTACACTACATGTGTTGCATTTCGAACACTACATTATGAGCGTGATATTTTCACCTACTCGACTGCCATGTTTGGCAATTGGTTGTCACAAAACCAATAATGATAATTATGCCAATTAGTCTCACGGTGGACAAGAAACAGGGCCTCATTCCTAAGTAGCATACACAAAGTAAACATTTGATCCTCATTGAGCAGATACCTAATATTTGGTCTTACTTCCAGGACTCTTCTCCACTTTTGTCTCAACCTGTAACATGTTCTACGCGTTTTATGTTCTTATTTTCCGATCAATTGTGAACTACTACGTGCACATATATATCTTAAAGTAAGCTACACTTGAAAATACAAATACTGGAAGAAGTAAGCTTAATTTTTATTCTATATTTACCATTATTATAGTCAACTACACGGAATATTTTTTTCATAATGCTTCCACACTTAAATATCCCAAAGTATGCGAAAGAGGGGATCTGATTAACCATTGTACGTCCCTAATTTGCAACATACACTAAAGATTGTTCGGACAAAAATGACCCAACCCTCTTTTCGCTTTGATACGCAGTTATGCAACGAAATATTTTGCAAATGCTCCTGATTCCAGGTGTTCTGAAAACAGGTTTACTTACTCAGAACAATCCCGAAATATTCATTTTCCATTCTTCCTAGTCAGCAATTCAAGTAACGAAATCATAACTTACATGTCTTGTATGATATAATAACTTAGCAGCTCTGCTTAGTTGACATAATTTACATAATATTTGTTTACTTACACCATGTGTGTAATTTGTGTATCGCGTATTAGTGTGTGTATCACCTAAAATTAATTTTTATATAGAGCTACTTTAGTTATTGTTCGTGTTCTAGTTCGTGTTGTATTGCTCTTTTTTTCCTCTGGGGCCCCTTACACTATACTGCATGTATAATGTTTTGCACCCTGCAAAGAATGGCACCGGATTCATCGGTGGGACAGGGCATTTTACCTAACTAATTTATTTAAAGAGAAAGAAAATTTGCCAAGCAAAGTGTAGAAGAACAATTGGTTGAATGTAACTAGCGTTTTCTTGTATAGAAATCAACTAATAAATGCAGATTCCAGTTCTATGCTAGTGTTAAAATAACTATGACAAAAACAATAAACATCAAATTTACTTATTAGACAACGAAATAATCCTTTGGTGATAACCTATCCTTTTAAGCTTTGCCAATTCATGCTCCCCAATCTTTTCGTCACTATTCAGTTTTATAGGCAATTCTAATATAACTTAAATAGCAATGTACGCGAAATATTTAATTAGTTCGAAAACATAAGATATACCGTATTGCTAATCCCTGTTAGTACTTGTTGTAACATGTTTTGTCATTATTATACATTATGCATAATCCCCTAAGGTAACGTTTGAGAAACGCATTTTAAAATGTTTATTTATGAGGTCACAAAAGTAGGTCTACGGTTAATTCGTTACACAAAGCTTCCCCCTTGTAATATTCCAATATATCTCAGGAAGTAATAACAACATATTTATTTTATTATTTTCAGTGAAGGGTATTCAATAGCAAGACAGATGATTACAAACACATCCATTGAGAGTAGCGATGTGCAATTAATGATTGGGATTGCTTTTCCTTTAAAAGGAACTTCGGTAGGTATTGCCCTCTTTCATTTAACTATTAAAGTTTTCCTCACTCTTATAAAATTTCTTTAATAAATTTCACCAAAATAGCTTTCAATTATATTTCAGAAATATCTTCCCAGAAAGGTTTCTCACCTGTAACATGAATATTACAATAATAAACAGAGATGTATAGAACAGTTGAAAATAAGCGACACTTATCTTTGTAGCTTTAAATAGCAATGTGTAATGGGTCAATTAATGTTTCAACTCAAGTTCCAGTTTGTATCCAATCATCGACATTTTGCACTGTTCAGTACTAATGCATCATGAAATATTTCTTTTTTTAAAAAAAAGAACACTGGTAATGAGGAATCTGTTGACAAGCGCGAATTGCAATACTCTAGCTTCCCTGCTACATCAATTTCCAAATCCAAAGACTCGTGTCAATGATTAGCTAAGGTCCTACTTGTTCATTTAAGTCACCGATCACTATTTTTAACGTAGTTTAATATTATGGAAATTCTTCAATATCTCCTCATTCATAGGTTCTATTTCCTTATGCATCTTTGACACACTTGAAGATCTTATATAATTGTCACAGTATATATCTTATTTATTTAATGTGTATCTTGCATCTTGTATCATGGATGTAAGAATAAGGTTATGAGGTAGAAAAGATTGTAGAGTGCTCGTCTTATAAGATACGGTCTACAGTATCCACTATTTCAAGAGAACCAAGGTTCGAATCACGGTGCCGGCCATCCTGAATGAAGTTTCTATGGTTCCTATGGAATGGAGTGCCCTTGGTCACTCCAGCCTAATGCTGAAATAGTACTTTCAATGGAGCCATGGCCTACTTCTCCTTAACTATTTTTTGCTTGCTTTGTTAACTATGGCCAGTATAATATAGCTGTAATTGAACTTGGTCTGAATATTGGTAAATTGATAATGTATATAAAATATATTTTGCATCTCAGAAGTCATAAATATATCGGTTGTACTATAAGCGCACGTGGATATTTATCAAAGTGGAAGGGAACACGAGGAAAACCAACGCAATCCAAAAAGTATGAAAATCACTTTAAAACGACAATTTATTGCTTTATTAAGTAACTTCCACATGAGAACAATTTAGGTAGATCAATGAACAGATTCAGCCTTTATTGACAATTTAAGGTGAATAGAACAATGAAAATACATTGATATTGTATTGTATTTAATTTTCGTTTATCCATTAAAATACATTATATTGCTATGTTGGTCTCACCAGTACTTTTCTTATCTGAAACTGTAGCGAACACAGTTGAAGATTTTTTTTTCAAAAACAATATTACTGAATTCTGAAATTTATCATGAGAACAAGAAAACAAAAATAATTAAATTACATTTTTTGGCTAAATCTCGCTGTAGATTCCTTTCATGCTCGCCGAAAAAAAATCAGAATTGATTAATGTTGATTTTGTAAAAACAATCTTAGATTAAGTACAAGAAAAGCACAATTTTTGCTGATTAAAAATATTGGGGTTAGATCACAACACCCAACAGTCAGAAAACCCAAATGTAAAAACGGTCAACCCTCACACAAACGGTCAAAATCCCTACAAAACCGCGAAAATCCCCAAACACCCAAGTAGTCAGAATTTTCAACGGTAAGAAACCCCAAAACTAAAAGCGGTAAAAAAAAACACACAAACGGTCAGAATCCCCAAATCCGAAAACGCTCAGAATCCCCAAATCCGAAAACGGTCAGAGACCCCACACACATGGTCAGAACGCATATTACACGGTAAGAAAGGCCACACACTTGGTCAGAAACCCCTACACAACAGTGAGAAGAACAACACAAACGGTCAGAATCCCCAAATGCGAAAATGGTCATAACCACCGCAAAAGTGGTCAGAACGGCAACACAAACGGTCAGAATCCCCACACGCATAAGCGGTCAAAACTCCCATAGAAACTGTCAGAAAACCAGAACTTGAAGACGGTCAACAGCTCCACATTACCAGTGAGATTCCCCACGCAAATGGTCAGAAACCCCACACAAGGGGTTACAAACTAAAAATGCGAAAACTGTCAAAAAAACCCATACAACTGGTCAGAGCACCAACCACACGGTCAGAAAACCCACACACGTGGTCTGAAAACCCACACAACGGTCAGAAACTCCACATAGACGGTCAGCATCATCAAATGCGAAAACGGTCAGAACCCCCACACAAATGATCAGAACGTCCACACAAACGGTTAGAATCCCCAGACTTATAAACGTTAAAAATTCCGATAAAAACGGTTAGAAAACATAAAATTCAAGACGGTCAGAAACCCCACATGTCCAGTGAGATCCCAACGCAAACGTTGAGAAACCGCACACAAACGGTCAGAGCTCCACACCAAGTGTCAGAGTCCAAAAAGGCAGAAACTGTCGCCAGAAGTGTTAGATTAAACTGTCGATCAATCGTAAAATTTAGAAAATTATATTTCTTAATAAAATTAGCAATGTAATAAATAAAAGGAAAAATCTAGAAATGATTTTGATATTCAATTTTGGTAAACGTGATATTTAAATACTGATGGTAGCAGACTTCTTTGTTTGTGTGCCATGATAGCGATGTACAGAAGTGGTATTTTCTCGTAGCAGTGATAGCAGTATTTACTATATGTAAATGCTTTTTTTTAAAAATAGCAGTTTAAACAACAGTTTAACAACATCCTTTTAACTGGTAGTTATCTATTACAGACATATTTAGGTTATCTTAGCTACCTGTAGCCTTTTATGAGTGCAGTATTACATGTTAGATAAGTGTACATACGTGTAAGGAGGATATGCGCGAAAGTGGTGGACTACTGTTAGGATTTAGTATAATAGTTCTAATTATAACTGTCGGAAAACTATTTTTCGTAATTTTCGGAACCTGAATTTACTGGTGGGGAAGGAACATTTCTACATCAAAATCATTTAAATAAGATACGTATTGAGATGTGGAACTTTTGGAGCGAAGGGAGACTCTTTCTACCAGGCCAGGAACTTCGTTGTGCATCCATTCTATAATACTATCCAGGTTATAAATTGCATTGTAATTTTTACTGTACCTACGTCCTGTGTCAGGGAATCTTTAGACGGTGGGTCGTCGGAATTGAGATTACTCCACCAAAATTCAGATGTTGAGGCCCATAAAATTCATTTTAGCTTATGTTATCTTTCCAAAATCCAGATCTTTAGGCACAATTAGTATAAACTTAAGTGTAGTTATATACACTTTATTCTCAGACACATTTTGAACCACCCTGACAGCTAATGGACTTGCCCTTTTTAACCTACATCGAACCATATGCAATCGTATTCTTTAAACTTAAGCATTGTCTTATCGGAAGGTCCTGGGTTGATTCGAGCATTGACTACATTTTATCCTGACTGATCTTTTTCCAGGAAACTTCCTGACACACGAGAACAATTCCGGTATTGTACCTACAAACGAATCCCTGACCGAATACCTTCCAACAACCTCTCTCGTACCCTATCCAGTTCTAAAACCATAAATAATTAAATTTCAACATCGAGTCAAAATTTTGTCTGATATGTGGAAAAAGTGACTTGAATACTAAATCATGTATCTAACATCAGGCCGTGAAAATATGATTTCTTGTTTAATAGATAATAATTCAGCTTGTGCGTCTTTCAATGGCTATGCTTACTTAATATATTAATTTCGCTGATCGCCATACAATGCAAGTCCAATACGTTTTATTATTTAATTGAGGTCTTATTACTTTTCAATGGAGACAATCTCAAGATCGCTGTCCAATGTAATACATAGTAGTATGTAAGCACTAGTGCGCGATGTTCTATTTTTTATAATCCTCTTAGATTTTAAAATGTTGTACAAAATGTTTAAAAAGTGGGGCAGGGAGCAAGAAGTATACCTAAGCGATAGTTGTTAGAAGTTATATATATATATATATATATATGTGTGTGTGTGTGTGTGTGTGTGTGTGTGTGCGATCCAGCAACTATTCATCCTAAAATTGGCTGGTTTCTTGGTATATGTTCACCGAGACCATATTTCCTCCCAGAGGAACTAATTATTCGTCAACTTTAAGGTCATCGCCAGGCTCATATTGCTTTGCGAGACTATGCACCATTTCAAAACGAAGTTTCCCTAAGCGGGGGGAGGAGTTAAATTTAGGCGCACTTTTCACCACCCTTTTGCCGCCCTTTCCATCCTTTTTTGTAACGAAACAACACGACCGACCGACGCGACGCCCACAACATTGTCTCGCATCACATACTGTACTTTGTTATCCTCTCTGGAGCCTGTCGTGGCATTGCTAATACTAACTCCCGTAAGGCAGTACACCCTAAGTTTAGTATGCAGACCTGCCTGTCTGACTTTAATCGTGGTTTTGAATTTTAAAGATGAAGGTAGGTATAAGGTAGGTATAAGGAATAACACAAAACAAAAATGAATTGGCACGCCGTTATTGACATTTTGAGCACGTTTAGGCCAATTTCAATTAAATATGCGATTTTACTTCCTTTATTAAGTAGCTTTTATTTTTTTTTATTTCTAGGTGTTTGCCGTCCCCTAAACGTCCCTCTTGGGCGCTTGCTTCCTTTTGACCCCCTTAGATCCGAAACTGCTCCTTCCTAATCTTTAAAATTCACTATAGAGTTCAATGCATCGGCAGCTATGAGTAAAGAGAAACTATCCGATATTGCAACTTTTTCTTGGGGACAATAATTTTATTGAACTTCTGTTACATAATATTATGAATACCCTTCTGATGACCAAAGGATGATCATTTCCTCTCAGTTTCACTCTTTTTCGTAGTGGACTTGTTCCTCACTTACCTTTAGGTTATCCAATTCATTTTGAGAATCATTCAGTGTATCTGTGTTACTTCTGAAGCAACACTTTCATAATATTTCCTCTGTGTTCCAATTCACTACACATAGGATTTCCACCACTGTCTAATGCCAGCAATATATTATATGGGTTATTCAACATGCATGTGCAGTAAGGCATCTGCACCTATACTAAAACACCTCTAATTAAAAATATGAAAATAAAAGATTAAAGTTCTACTCTCATTACCTGGTAAAACTAAGAAATATCTCTTGTCAAAATAATGTAAACCAATAGTGGCTACTTCGTTGGACTACTACGCTATGCTTCCTTTCTAAAAAAAAATATACCATATTAATGTTTTGATTGATACAATGTATTCGCAGATCTATTTCACACATGCAAAGGATAGCATATCTTCGTAGTGACCTCTAGGTATATAGTGGACTAATAAAATGATGTTATATATGAAAATCAGTCCAATGGAATCACCTTGATATTTCAAGTGTTAAATAAATATGATCCAACTAAGAAATTTGAAAACATGACGATTGATAGAAGTATCTAGATTAGCATGGACCCCGTCGCTCAATTTACATAAACAATCTTTAAATTCATTGCTTTTCACTTCGCTTGTACACCATTTAATTTCCCGAAATCGCTGATTCACCATTAAAACCACATACATCACTAATACACAATGAATTTTAAGATATTCTCGGCATTTATCAATGCACAGAGCCGCTGTAGCTCAGTGTTAGAGCGTAGGCGTAGCATTCGTGAGATCACGAGTTATTTCCCATCGGCGACAATCCGGACAGGTGTTTTGCTGGGTTTTTCATCAGTCCCAACAGGCAAATGCCGGGATGGTGCTTTCAACATATCCCATATCGAACACCTTCCCAGCCTGAACGTTAGATATCTAAAGGCCATAAAGAAAATTCAAAACCTATCAATGGCATCTAAAGCACTTTGGACATCATGTTTTTCCGGCTAAAATGGTCAGATAAATTTGTTTACAGCAATCCGCTTAATAAAATAACGTACAACTACTAAGAGCTGTTCACTATGCCCACAATCAGTAGTTTTATCACCTATTATACTCACAGCTTTTCCATGAATTTCATCTTCCAGATTTTCCATCATAGAATTGTAAATTTATTTCCAGAATGTCGTTTTGATCTACAGCTGACGAAAGACAAAGAATCACCAGAAGGAAAACATGATAAATGCAAATACTCCAATTGGATAACTGGAACATCTCTATTTTATTAAACAGAAAAACTCATTTCAATGACATTCTTTGATCATGAAGTATCTATTGAATCAAACTAAGCTCCGGCAACAAAGTTGGATAAAGGCCTTAAGAATTTAATTTCAGTGATTCCACCAGATCCTCTATGTAAGGAGTGTCACCAAGTAATCCTAGAGAGCACCCGCCAACTTTAAAATCTATAGAAACTGTGCAAAATTCTATTTACAACCTCCCAATTTTGACTTTATACCCGAAACTGAAAATCCTGGTGGAACCCCTGTTGATATGCAATATCAAAAGTAGTTGAGGAATGTAATTCGTTACTCAAAATATGACAATCCGTTGAAAGAAGTACTAATTAATGCATCTGTAATGGAAATTTCCACTAAAGCATACTTATTTTAAACAAAGTTTCGAGTTCTGGAGATTTAACACCAAGACAATGTTAGATCTTAATTCGCGTTAGTATCTCTAAAAATGCCTTCAAAAATTGTTAGAATGCACAATTTTTGTCTCCAACAAAAAAACATTGTTGACATCAAATGACGCTATCTGTTGTGAATTACATATGAGTGTTCGAGCAACCACGCAACTTTTAATATGTTTACGTTTCTGGGTTGGTATGTAGTAAGGTAAGCGCTCTATCAACATTTCTAAATATATCGCCATATATTGTCAAATTGCAATATTTCAAAACTCCTATATTTTACCCATCCAGCTGAGGCTATTTTCAGCTCTCAGTTGCTTGGCTTTCGCTGTTATATAATGACATACAGCTGCAAAACTACAACCACTTCTTGCGCCAAAACGAAAAATAGAAATAACCTTTCATGAAGAGAATTCATTTATATATATTTTTATAATACATTTAGCTCTAATTTGATTTTGAAGAGAGATATAAAAAACATATCTCAGGCACATTTTTTTTTAATATAGCGGAACGACTGGCAAGAGCCCGAGGCCGCAAATTTAGCATATTACTCAGGACATGAAACTGTGTCAAACTACTAAGTTTCAAAATTTCTTTATTTTTTTCAGTTGAGGTCATTTTCAACTCCCTGTTGCTTTGACTATTCCACCTGTCTAACAGTTTGAAACTTTGTTTCTGGGGGGTGGGAATTACCACTTCCACTTTTTGCACGTGTGTCACATTGATTATGTTTTGTGTGTAGTTCATGAGATTCTTCACGTTACGTGCTTAAAGTTAGCGAAAATTCGAATATTTAACCTCAGTGAGTTCAGAAAAAGGAGACTTTTAAAATTTAATTGTTACTAGTACGTTTTTCATTGCATACACTGTAACGATGAAATTTCTAGAAATATAATTTTAGATACATATGTTCCAATACCATATGGCTGAAATATATCCTTTACCTGCTAATCAGTTATTTCTAGAAATAAAATGAAAGCTACAGCTTGATATATTCCATTAGTTTCTAACCTTGCAAGTCTTCACGAATTCCCCAATCTTCATAAATAAGTTACCTTTACACTTTTGTAGAGACCATTCAGCTATTTTTGGGGATGTACAACGTTGAAATTCAAGTTTTTATAATTATTAATTTTCAATGATTCAGTTTGCGTGTTCTGTAGCTGTGTTTGATTAGCTATAGCCTCGTGATACGCTACTTTATTTATATTTTGTGTAACATTTCTTAAATTTATACTTTGTGTTTCCTTACGTTCTACCACTGTGTTCACACTGGATTCAAAAATAACTCACTAAACTGATGAAACTTAGAAACACATTCGTCGATTAAAAGTCCTCAACATGGAACACTAGCGAGCACGTCTTACTTGAGCAAACTCAAACATACCACCAATCAACTGAGCCACTAAGACCCCATAAGGCTATTGGTATAATAAGTAAGCAACATTGACAACTTGGATGCAGATCCCGATCAGACGTTGTTCTAGGGTAGCTAAAAATATTAGGGCAAGGTTTGGTGCGCATATTTTTAATCGCTGTAATTCGTTTCTTCTCAAGAACCTGATGTTGTGTTTG
Source organism: Lepisma saccharinum (assembly GCA_022664845.1). Lineage (NCBI taxonomy): Eukaryota > Metazoa > Arthropoda > Insecta > Zygentoma > Lepismatidae > Lepisma > Lepisma saccharinum. Next base: position 8,507 of record JAGDQP010030892.1, on the reverse strand, counting down.
AGCAGATTTGATGAACAGCGTACAAGGATTTTAAAAAAAAACTGTATGTTTTAAGTTGGCAATACTGACAGATGAGGTTAGTTTCGTAACATCGTTTCTCGGCAAAATTCGACGTCACCATAGTGAACATTTCAAAGATATGTCTATTACTGACTTCTGTTGATTATTCAGTGAGTGAATTACTCAGTAATTTTTTTTGTTAACACTGACAACTTTGGAAAAAGGACCGTTTAACACCCCAACAATTTTCCTAATGGTGGCGAAGATTATTAATGCCGAATTTTGCGTTGGTGATGAACGGTGTAAAAGCTGTAACTGAATTTCATAAGTTTTCGACACTGACAAACTGGTGTAGGTTTCGTAAATACGTTTCCGCATCCACTAATATTTATTAATCCGAAAGGTGGTGATTCAAGAATGATTTGGTGACATTGCAAATTTGTGCTTTTGGTGGAGGGTTTCACCCCACAAACTTTTTCTAAGATTAGCGAAGAGTGTTAGTGCAAAATTTGGTGCGGATATGATGAACGGGGAAGATTATTATTTTTTTTTTAAGATGACAACACTGACAAACGGGAATGAATTACGTGAATATCTTCGTAGTGGAACTGTGTTTTTTTAGCCTTTTAATACTTACGAGCTGGCAAATTACAGGGAAAAGCTTTCAGGAACCAGTAAGATGGCAGTAAATTAGAGGGTTATTTGAGGTTCAGAAGATGACAGCACATCTTCAGGCTCTATACATTATGGAAAGGAAATACATATTTTAATCTCAATTCTGAACTGTCGAAATCTACAACATAGTTTAAAATCATTTAAATGTATTAATTTTCCATGGACCCATGCAATAGCTTCACGGACCATAACCAGCCCGCTAATCAGCGATAAAAAGCACTGCTTTATATGCTGGGCAAGATAGTATGCAAAATTAAATCACTTATTCAAATTAGTAAACTGAGTTCCGTTGATTATTCGATACTGAAAGAGTCAGTGATTTTTTTGGAAACATTAAAAACTTTCATTCTTGGCGGAGCATTTAGGCCTAAAGTGCCAAAGAGAGTTGAAGCAGAATTATGTCTAGATATAATGAGCGGTACTTTTTCAAATTTGGCAACACTGACAAACGGAGGAGAATTTCGTAAAATCCGTTCTTACAAGGTACTTCTTACTGTTCGAACATGCATTTTTTGTAAGATTTCGTAAATATATTTGTATCCCAATACTGGTAATGCCTGCGAAGCAATTCGAAATTTTAAGGCTGCTTTTGTCTGCTGAGAGCCTTTAGAGCTTGGAGTAAGAGATAATCACTCCTGGATTGTATTATTTTAATCAAAATATTTGTGTTCTCACGGCGCAGCACAAAAGTAATTTCGCGACATACTAGTGTGCCAGCGTACTGTTATGATAAGTCTAATCAATTTCAAACAGGCTGAACACAGGGTTTCTCGGCGTTCCAATTGTAACTATATGTAGACGTAATGTAGACTTATTGTTGAGCGAATACTAATATGAGAGGGAAAGAGTATATATATACAGAAGACGAATACAAAATGAACGACTAAAACCCCGCCTATAAATAAAAATAAAATCACTTCATAAAATCTTTTTCTACTAAGTAGTTGTTTTATAAATTTATTTCCGAACTTCCGGTATAAAAATGAAATTGAAAAAAAGTATCATTTGTAATTCTCATTGCATTTCTGTATTGGTTTAACTTGTCTTTTTAAAGAAGTTTTTTTACGTTTTAGTGAGATTATATTCTCGAACCCGAAAATGAGGCAACTGACCTTCCTAAGTGTCGCCTTTGAATTTACAGGCCACTTAAAGATGTATACTATAAAAACTGATTATATTCCAACTATCTGCTGCCATTCAAATTTGAACTTTTGTGCTTTTGGGTATAGTTACATTTTTTGTTATTTGAATACAAATTGTAAAGTCACTGGCTCTTTAAATATGTCATAAAGTTTTTCATGAGCTATGATTCCATACTATCAACATAAGGTGTTGCCACGATGCGCTCAAAGTTAAATATGATTTACTGGATTTTGCTGGAGCAGAGATTTGCGTCGTTTGTTACACGTTTTACACCAAGCTTATGGAAACATTATCAAAGCAACAATTGCATGTCTCATTGTGTCATAGAAGTTCAAACAATTTAAAATCAAATGGAAAAATAGGAAATATATTGCTCGCTATAAAATTCTTATATCTGTACAGTCACGGTAACATTTATTGGTGGATAATTGTCTATACCATCACAAAGTGGCGTAGCTCGATATTTGGCAGTTTTGAGGTTCAACCGTTACAATATCGTATTACGTGTCTATTATCTTGTCTCAAATCGACATACTTCTATGATAAGCTGTTCAAAAGTTATTAACAAAATTAGATTTGACATATCTCAGTTCAGATAAAAAGAACTCCCAACGCAAAGTGGCGTATCTGAAACCGACGTTTTTGACTCGCGATAGCGGCTACATATCTTAACAGAACTAAACCAAAGTTTACACACGAATAGTATGGGTAAAAAAGTTCCGTTCCTTTCGAAGATGGGCGCATTTTGTCGGGTGTTGTCGGCTTTCACCACGAAATGTTCTACGTTTAACTTGTGCTTTCGGCTGTATTTGCGAAACGAATCAAACTAAACTTTGCTCATAAATTGTATGAAACAGAAATTAAATCCTTTATAAAAATGAGCTATCTCAGTGCAGGGTATACGGAGCTATTCACCCGAAAATTCAAAGTTACGTTATAGCCTGTGTTTTGAACCATATCAAATTATACGTTACTCACGAATATTATGAAATAAAAAAATCACATTTCGATGATCGGCCAGGTCCGTAGGGGGTTCGGGTTTTATGTCCCCACCTCAAAATTAATGCTTTCCAACACACACTTTTAACACTAACTGTTTCATTTAATGTATACCCAATGTCGTATCCCATACCAGCAAAAGCAAGCCTAAACAAAGGTGAATATGAGTTGTCCAACACACAATTTCAACACTAACTGTTTCATTTAATATATACCCAATGTCGTATCCCATACCAGCAAAAGCAAGCCTAAACAATGGTGAATATGAGTTCCTGCAGGGCCCGAATTTAATGGTGGCTGTCCCTGTCTATAATTTATAAGTCTTTAGAAATTATTGTAATTTATCGTCTTGGAAACAAGAATCAAGCATTTAAATTTATTTAGCTTTAATCTGCTCTCCATTGATTCTTGGTAAAGAAACATGGAAATAGTTCTTCATTGATTCTTTTGATACAATACTTTTTACCGTAATTTATCACTTTGTTCCCTGAAAAGTGACTTTCTAGTCACCTCACTGAGAAATAAAGGTGAAATTCGTAGTCACCCCCTTCGAAACTATAAGATGTGTCCGGTTTCAGACTCTCGCCAAAATTTTTGTAAACAGGGTTGCTCTAAAACAATGGAAATTACCATGATTTATCATTTTGTCCCGCCCGAAAGTGACTTTCTAGTCACGCCACTGAAATATAAAGTCATATTCGTAATCAGCGCCTTTGAATCTATCAGAACAGCTTGGATTCAATATCCCCCAAAATTATTTGTAGACAGGGGAGCTCTAAAACACTGTTATCGTAAATTTTCAATTTGACCCCCCAAAAGTTACTTTCTAGAGCCCTAAAAAATAAAGTTCATATTTGTAATGAGAGCACTCGAAAATTTAAGCAAAGTTGGGTTTCAATTGCTGGAAATATGTTTTATCGACAATATAATCTATCGTAATTTATTATTTTCTTCCACAAGAGTGACCTACTAGTGAAGCTACTGAAAAATAAAGGTCAAATTCGTGATCAACTCCTTTGGAGCTATCAGATGTGTCTGGTTTTATCCTCTCTCAAAGTGTTTTGTTGACACCGACTCAAATGCAATAGCGTCTCGTTTACAGGGACCTCTATAAAATGACTATCACAAAGTAATGTATCTCACAAGGGATAAATGCGAACCATGACAGCTAGAAATTTAAGATAATTGGTACCCTGGCTAAGTTTGGATCGCTAATCATCGTGGTGATAGTCACTCGGTGCGGAAATGCCTTGTTTACCCGCTACGTATAATACATATACCAGGCATTGATTGAGTGCGGCTGTCAGAGCTATACCTAAAAAACTCCTGAAAAAGACAGAAAATGAAAAATGTGTGCAGGTAACCTCATACCTACGGGAGGGGGACACGTGACCAAGAACACGGCAGTAGTATCACGCAAGCAGTGTTGCCACATCAAGACAAACTTATAGTTTTTCAAATAGAAATTATCCCATTTGATGGCATTAAAACATTGGCATAAATACTGAAAGAAAATAAGCACAAGATGGTTGATCAGTGTTGCCAAATAAGGGAGATATGCGGATCTAAAGGTGAGAAATTATGGGGTCCGTACAGAGAAGCAAACAATGTGCAACCATAACAATACTAGGGAATTAAAAATGGACATTAAGGAATAAACTACAGCATGCACAGCATCCAGTGACTACCGCGCCTGATACAAGAGGACCCGAAAAGTGCTGATGTTGTATTAGCCGTAGAAAGAACAGGTGCCAGTAGACATAATGCGGAAATTTGAACATCAAGTCTTCCTGCAGCACAGCAATTTCAATGATGTTTTGTGTGGAATCGACATCGCGAACCGTTCCCGAGATATATAAAAATAACTGTCTTGGGGATGAAACATTGCATAAAATCCTGCATGCCTTCCAACGACGGCGCAGAACCTGAAAAGAATACAGCAAAGCTTCGCCACGAAATGTAACAAATCAGTGACAATAAAGTACGTAAGAATCGACTCGCAAAGATGAACGACCTCTAATAGGTGTCAGTGGAGAGTATGGGAAACGTTAGCATGTGAGACAACAATTGAAGATAAGCACAGTGCTTTCAGTTTACCAGTAATATACAGGCGCAAAATATATGAACATAATGCATAAATACATACAATAGAAACTCATAGACTGTATGGCAAAATACGTACATTTCACGCCCTAGCCGCACACTCGATATGACGTTTTTATATTCTGACATAATCAGGGGTGATGATGTGGTTCCAGAACGAAGTGATCAGCTGGACAGAGCTGATCAGGACAGATCAGAACAAACACTTTACAAACTCTCCTTGGTCACACTCTTTTGGGAACAGTCACTGTGGTCACCTCGCACTGTCAACAGAGTTTCAAGAGCATTTCCAAAGGCAGTAACTATGTCACCCGTCACATATCCACATTTATGCCATGCATATGTGATCATACCCTTTAGCGCAGGAGAACAAACCTGTTGATAAACCACATATTGCAGTTTCACGATAAATACTCTATCATGCAGTTTCTCTTGAGTACCAGCACAGATGAATTTATACCGAAAATAATCTTCAAGCCTGCAAGTCACCAGTTTTTACTGCCTAAAAAATAGACATTAAGTAAATGGATAAATCTTGTGTTTTTTCGTGGTATGACTTTAATACGAATGTTCTTGCCATGTAACATGTCATCTGCGCTCCAAATAGTTTCATTGATTTGTGTTCATCAGGAATGAACACTTCTTTTAACCACCGTTTTACATGTTTCGGGTCAGTTTGCCTTATCGGCTCGCATCAACGACAACATTGAAGGGAGCATGTTGTGCTAACTGTTTCTTTACTTTAGGACCGAACATACCATTAGACTCTTGGAAACATATGTACAAGCGACTCACTAAGTTCACTGAGGAGAAGTGAATTTGGATGGTGTATGAATGCGTAACAGAAGTCATGAACTGAATTAATGCTCTAGTATGTTTTTCAGCCTGTTCGGACAGAGTTCTACTTTATGTCATTTCATATTCAAACCGAGATTGATCAGTGTTTTATGCAGTCGGGAGTGTACTTGTCCGCATGTATGATGGCATTAACATCATTGACAAACATGTCGGCCTTATCAAACAATACAGTTTCATTTCCCATGTCTGCCCTTGTCACAAATTGTTATCCTTCTTGAACGGATCCTTTGGTTTCGCTTAAATTTGTGGATAAACGCACGCGAACCAGGGAATGAGTGGTTGCATTTCTTCCCTACTGTTAATTTCCACGCGCGCAAATTGTAATAATGAACAGTAAGACCTTGCCTCTGATAGGCTTTGAATGTCTCCAGTACTTCTTTGTTGATTTGTGCCATGACGTAGGGGCAAGGGGGCGTTTTACAGAACTTTAACGGCTTATACACAAAAGTGCCAGAGCATTTGAACTTTTAGTAGTTGCTATAATATAATTTTTACACATTCCTTTCGCTAGCAACAAACTTACGTAAGCCTGATTTTTTTTGTATTTTGTGATAACTGCGTCCGCTATTCCTGTAGGCTTTCCCCTGACCGGAGAGCACATTTCGTATTCACTGCTCGAAGGGTCCGCGTCACTCGTTGATGGAGCAGCCACATCGTCCATTTGATCACTCATTGCGTCGCCCGAATCATCCAGCTCGCTGTCGGCGTCCGTATGTAAATCTAACGTGTCACACATTGTTACGGTAACATCATCATCATATTTGCTTTCTATAAGGGCAAGTAATATTATCTGCGGATAACTTATCCTACACTCCATACTCATTTATTTCAATATATTTTCCGCCAAGGCAAACTTCAGATGCGGACATTATTTCTAGGATTAATGTGTCGCATTTTAAACAAACTACTGCTGTTACACATTTGACAACGACAGATATTTCACATACCTGTAGACTGCCTATTGTCCTTCAAGTTCACTACGTACTGTCAGACTATCACATTTACTCACGCAGATCAACTCACACATCTATCTGATTCCCCAGTGAGTTTGCATGTTTATCTCCGACTATATGACGCTCTAACAGACTGTATTCACTGCTCTGGTAGGCAGCGCCCTCATGTTCCTTTCGCGCACGACAAGCATATATTCTTTGTAACCTTGCACTTACATTAGCCTTTTATACTCGACCTTCGTACAGTGGCCACTTGTTCGATTTTGCGATTCTCTTTGGAGGAAAGTATCAATAATATTTTAATATATTATTCTGTTGCTAACGTTAGGCATATTTGCACTACATGTAGGAACAACTTCCTGCTTCGATTCATACTACTACTACTACTACTACTACTACTACTACTACTAC